>JAPYZE010000806.1:0-36686 GCA_030522805.1 Leptomastidea abnormis
TTAGAACAAATGAAAAATTTTAAATATTTTAATTAATTTTGTTTTTCGAAATTCTTTGAGAAAGCATTCTGCTAATGCAGTTAGCAGCGGTTTTTTACTATTATATAGTATTACATGTATATACATACTATTATCACTGCGATATTGTTATTTTTGTTATTATCATTATTATTATTATTATTATTATTATTATTATTATTATTATTATTATTATTCTGATTATTATTATTATTATTATTATTATTATTATTATTATTATTATTATTATTATTATTATTATTATTATTATTATTATTATTATTATTATTATCATCACCTTTACGCTTCTGTGTATCACAACTATTAAAGGGTGTATGAATTTATGGTTGGCTCTTTTTTCTACTTATAAAAAAACGCTTCATTTACTATCTACTAGTTTCTTTGCAATTCGTATTTATCTTTCACTTTCCCTTTTTAAATATTTTTATTCCTTCTTTTTCCATTGATTATTACAGACACACATAAAATTAAAGTTTTCTTCAAGTTCACGCGTAGATGATCAAGTATAGCAACATTTTATTTCGCTAAATGCTTATTAACGTTAACGTTCTTTTATTTATTTATTTTTTTTTTTGTACACAAGGTCCTTGATCACCGATTAAAACTATGCTTTTTATTTATTTTCTATAAGTAAGCCGAATGTAAAAATTGATTGAATGCAATTTTTGAAATGATAACTATATATTCAAGTATAAATGACTCTTTTCGAATACATTACTGAAAATTTCTCAATAACGAGATTTGAAAGAAAGACATATAATATAAGCTCCCGCAATAATAAGCCAAAAATTATATAGCCGCGAGTAGAGTAAGAAAGGATGAAGTATAGGTATAGGTAGAATAGGATAGGAGTTCAAGTGTGTGTCTGCGTGTATACATATATAAAATGTGGCGATGGGCTGAAATTCAAGCTGAAAGCGTTAATCGCAATGCTTGCATGGTTACAATCTAGTCATCGTGAACAAGGCAAGTGAAAGTTCACGGCTCTTGGTCGTTCACATTGAACGGCGAGGCTAAAGAACGAGAGTCGCCGAGAGAGAGAGAGAGAGAGTGAGAGAGAGAGCCAAGCTTGATTCCTCCTCCTCCTCCTCCTGCACTTTATGTGTACATACATACAAAAATTGACGATTCCCCCTGGTTTCGCTTATGTATTTATTTTTTATTTCGTCGCATTTGCGGCAAATTTTTTTTTCATTCCTGCAAATTTTTACCGACTTTCAGACTCACTGCCCACACATAGACGCGTTGTTGTCATAGGACTTTGCCTTCTGATCATCTTACACGCACTGCTTCGACATTGATGCGTTTTCAATGATCTTACGACATAATTATAAGTGTATAATAATTATACAATATAGTAAAACGAGATGACTGTTTTATTTATTTTATGTTTATATAGTTACAGATGGATAAATTGATAGGAAATAAAATATTTTTTTCTTATTTATTTCTATGCCAAAGTTATTAAGCGCAGCTATATAGCAAAAGTTTTAAGCAATGACTATTACTACTACTACTACTATAATATACTCGTGTGTGCGCGCGCGCGGTTTGAAGGAAGCCTGTAATATTAAGCGAGGCACTTTTTTTTTTTTTTCTTCATTTATTCAAGGGCAAGATCGTTGATGTAATATGTCGTAGTCGTCTCTCTTTTTTCTGCTCGTGCCACGAGTCACACGCAGATAATACGGAAAGAAGGCGTGCCTATATTATACCAGCAGCGCGAGCAGAGAGCAAGGTTAAAACACATAAAGCTAATTTCAATTCTCCAACGCCGCTGCTGCTGCTGCTGTTACTATATATTACATGCCATTGCTGATAATATATAGGATCAATCATTCTATCCTGCGAATTGATGATGTATAAATATATTATACACCCTATACACACTTATACCCATAGCTTGCTCCTGCAAATATTTTGAGATTAATGCAAGGCCCACCAAATTTGCATCATTTTTCATTTTCAATAGAATAAGATTAAGTAATACAAATGAGATGGAGAATGATTGCAAGGCTAGAAATAGCTAGAAAAAAAAGTATAAAAAAATGAGGAGGTCCAGCTGTTTAAGGGACGAATCAGTAGTAAAAGGTCAAGAAGCGTCAGACCAAGAGAGCAAGCAAGCAAGCAATCACTACTGACGTTTATTATTGCAAATGTATCCGACTTTGTACGTATACGCGCGGCTTATATCTATTAATAAGTATATAAAGTGTAAAAGCAGAGAATGCATATGCTATCGCAGTTTGGATTTGCAGTCAACGCTGTAAGTATAAGTGTGTATACATATTGAGTAGATGTATGAATGTAATGATTCCAGCGTCGCATATAGCATCGTTGCAGCATTTGAGTGTGTGTATACGAATGAAAAAGAGAGAGAGAGAGAGAGAGAGAGAGAGAGAACACGTTAGGAAGTCGCGCTGCTGCTACTGATGCTTTCCAGCCGAGTGATCGGCTCTCTGACCCTGAAGGCTTCTCTCCTTCACCCAGTGATATAGAGACGCTACGTCGCGGCCAGGCCAGGCCAGCCAGCGCAGTAGCAACAGCAGCAGCAACAGCAGCAGCAATATAGCAGCAATAGCAGCAGCAACAGTCGGCTACCACTACTACTCTACTCTGGCCTGGCTCAGTCAAGGTCATGCGCGCGCGCTCGTTCATTCGTTCGTTATTCGTTCGTTCGTTCGTTCGCGCAGCTCTATGCCATCGACGTAAACCCTGACACATATAACTGCGGGATACCTTCACTCTTCCACTCTCCATTTAACCTCAGCTTTAATGCCACACTCGGCAGTCGCCCGCCACTAACATAATACACACACACGCGCACACGTATGCACGTACTCTTAGTTGATGCTTGCTTGCCTACACCCGGCACTTGTTCTCCTCAACCTGCCCTCCCATAATATATATATCCATGTGTGTGTGTGTGTGTGTGTGTGTGTGTGTGTGTGTGTGTGTGTGTGTGTGTGTGTGTGTCTGTGTGTGTGTCTGTCTGTGATTCGTACTCCCCCCCCTAACCCACCCAACTACTCCCTTCCACGCGTATACGCTTTAAAATTTTTCACTCTTGCCATTGAGATTTTTTACTTTCCCCTGGCCTTTACCGCCGACTCTACTCCACGCCCTTGCCTCCTCCACCTCGTTTCTTTGCGTTCCTGAATGTCCCTCTAGTGTATTCTACCTATGCTATATTATGCTCCCGTGATGTAATCCTTCGCCTAGCTTATTATTTATTATACGTAAGTATTGACCGATTTGAGATTTCAGACTGGCCAAGCACGTAGATCCCTGTACTATGATATAGGTACTGGACTGCTGCTATACTTTTATGCGGGATATTGCGATCATGATCGGAGTTTAACATTTTTTTTCTTATTTTTTCTCAATACATTTCAATGTTGTGGAAGGCTTTTTATCGTATTCATCATTCATTTAAGCGTTTGAGCTGTTAAATTTTATTTTTGCAATTTCGATCTTTACTATCTCTGTTTAAAAATTTGCATAATACTTAATTCTTGATGGATTCTTAACTTCATAATTATTGCTCGATTAATATATAAGATTTGATTATTATTTTTATATATCTTCTCGTTACAAAAATTAGTAAGTATAATAATTCTTAGCCCTCGAAAGAAATATCAAAAAGTCAAATAAACTATCGGTTTCTCATACATCACCTGTAAGCCTGAAGGTTGAATATTTCGAAATTACAAATTTATGGGTAATGTCAATCATTCGAAGCCAGCCAGCCAGCCAGCCTCTACAACTCTATCTCAAGAGTAAAGAAATACATATGATGACTAAAATAGAAGAAATATTTTTAAATTAATTCGTCATCAAATAAGGTAAGCTTGTAAAATTGACAAGAATAAAAATTTTAATCAAAATTTGTCATTAAAATTAAAATAATTTTTTCTTTTGTTTCAACTACATTAATTTTTTTATCTTTCACAATATAATCTAAAACTCAATTTGACATTCGTATAGTAACAGGAGTAGCAATTGCTGGATGGATGGATGGATGATATGTAGTGAAGAAGGTCGCAAGGACTCGCGGTTGTCGAGTCAAACTCAAGTGCAATGTACAACGATGAGTCGCTCTAATGGCAACTATGTATCTATGTATACATAAAAATGCATGTAGAGAGAAAGACTAGATGCGTGCACGGAAGTTGATGACTATACCTCTCTCGTTTCACCTTGCAATTTTTATATAGTATGTGATACCTAACTGCGGAATTCTGGGAGATTAAAAATACACCTCATGGAAACTGCAATAAGTAGGTACATGCAGGTATGGAGAGAAGATTTAAACGACGAGTCAATCGAAACAACAACAGATAGCAGAGAAGCATATCAAGAATACGAGAATAGGGATGCTGAATTTTTAGCTCTGTTAATCATCTATGCTTGCTCCGCTTTCTGGGGTGGGGGGGGGGGGGGGGTATTTCCGAGACGCGAATATATAATATATCTCCATCGTTACATCTTTAATTCTTTCTAAACAAAATTAAATGTTGTTATAATAGGTATATAGCTGGAGCTGGGATGAATATGAATATAGTAGTAGGTACATATAAAATATTTTAGTTGGAAAAAGAGAGTAAGAAAGTGCAACAGGGGAAGGGGGGAGGCACGTAGGGGCTGCAGGGAGAAAGGTGACGGTGTAGCTGCAGCAGCAGCAGTTGCATACACGCCGTGCCAAGGAAAGGGGTAAGAGAAGGAAAGGAGAGGAGAGAAAAGAAGTTGTGTGTGTGTGTGTGCGCGAGATGGAGGAGGAGGAGGCAAGAGGGGCTGCTGCTGCTGCAAGTATAAAGAAGGGATGAGGAAGAGGAGGAGGGGAAAGGGGGAGGGAAAGGCCGATGCCCGCTGACGGCTCTGACCCGTGCATTGCTTGCAAGCTAGCTACAGCACTAGCACTCTATACACACTAGCTTATAGCTATAGAGCTATGATAATCGCGCGAGCGAAGCGGGAGAAAGTTGCGCTGCAGCCCAGGGACTCACTTTCTCGTCAGCTCTCCTACTCGGACGACGACGACGCCGCCGCCGCCGCAGCCGCGATGCAATCGCTTAAGCTGCAGAGTGCAACCAAGCGAACGTAAGCACATTGCAAGCCGTTGCCACCGCCGCCGACGCTTCTTATATTGCTGCTTTAAACTATTACTTTCGAACTGCATCCTTATACCCTCCTCTCCTACTTACGCGCTCCTTTCTTTCTTTCTTCCTTCCTTCCTTCCTCCCCTTTCGCAACCTCATTTTATACCCCCTCCCCCCCTTTCCCTCCCTTTCTTCCTTTCTCTTCACTCTCTTACTTCTGCATCTTCTTCACTTCCGTCTCTCCTTCTTCTTCTTCCTCTTCCTCCTTCATTCATTACAACTTTCGTTCACCCTTTTTTTTTCTTTTTCTCTCGATTCGCTCATTTTTCAATACAAGCTGGAGCTTTATTTGAAATCTTGATACATTTATGTTTTAACACACTTTTTCTAATGTTTGAATTTTTTTTAAAAATGATGAAACAATTTCTTCTTTTAGTAAATAATTCGTTTTAATTTAAAGTCAAATATTTTCATGATTTTTATAAATGATTTTTAAAAAGTTTTTTAATTCTACCGCAAGTTTAATTAATGCTTAACGTCATTTCCACCTGATAGAAAAATTTCATATGTAAGTGTGCTATCTATACACAACAGCAAACAATAATTGTAAAACTAGCATACTAGATTAATAAAAAGTAAAGGCATTTGACATCTTCTTTTTTAATTCTCACATAGTTAAGGCACATAATTAAAAAAAAAAAAAAAAAAAATTATAGATTCTTTTCCGGAGCACGTTAATTTGAAATATATATATATATATATATATATATATATATCGAGGAAGACTATAATTATCTTAGCAACAGCAGCAGCCGATAATATTATTGTTTTTTTATACATGGCTATTATGGCACGTACATATGTGTGTATATGCGTATAAATGCAATCGCTGGCACGTGTTCACTCATATGCAGAAATATATATACGCGAGAGGGTAGGCGCAGCAATGCCGTCCACGCTCTTGTGCATATAAGAGATTTAAAAAATTAGCGATGAAAGTAATAGAGATGAAGAGGAAGAGGAGGAGGAGGAGGGTACAGGGGGAGGGATGGATGGATAAATCTTAGAGATTCATCAGAGCATGACGTAGAAAAGCGCTTTACGCGGAGTGAGAGAAAAAGAGAGAGAGAGAGAGAGAGAGAGAAGAGCCAGAATGCGAGAGAGCATAGAGCTGGGGAGAGAGTGACGTCATTTATCCGATGACGTGTGGTCAAGCGCGGTCAATGCACCGCCGGACTCTCCACGGAGCTTCTGAGCGAGTACCTCGGCTATTCGCGCTGAGATTGCTGCTGCTGCTGGCCGTAAGAGCTGAGCCAGTCCACAGCGAGAGTAAGAGAGAAGCAGAGAGAAAAAGAGAGAGAGAAAACATCGCCAAGGGATGAGGGGGAGGGCCGAGAGAGAGAGAGAGAGAGAGAGAGAGAGAAAGCACGAGTTCATGTGTATGTACGTATGTGCATGTGCGCGAGTATACTATGTACACCTATACCTACGTGTAGCGTACGTAGTACCGCGCTCTTGTGTGCGAAAAAGGGCGCACAACGTATAACTTTGGCGCTCATCTCACTTGCACTATTTGTATTTTTTTTAACGCCTACTTTCTCAATAATACAAACTCTAAACTTCTCTTAATACTTATTTCTTTTCAATCTGAAAATTCACGCTCTTTCATTCATTCATTCATTCATTCATTCTTTCATTCGTTATTATTATTATTTTTATTATTTGTAAAGCACAATGAAATTATATTATTGGGCTATTTTTTTTTCATAACTCTTTTCTTTTGAAAACACCATGTAATTTTTTTTTTCCTAGTTTGATACGTTAACCATTAGTTTTCATGATAATCTTGAACAAACTTCTCGTATTTCTAGATAAATCCTACCAAATGTAATTCGTCTGAACAAAATACAAATAATTAAAAAATTTTTCTTGCATATAAATTAGAACTTCTGTCTAAAAAGATAGCCTTAAAATTAAGGAGTCGCGATATTATTGAATATATAAATCGTAATTGCTATAGGTAGCTCCCTACAAAGACTTTATCTTCAACAATGAAAAAGAAAAAGACATTGTCCATGCAAATGATTTAAAAAAAATTTTAATTAATTTAAATTTTAATAATTTTTTTTTATATTTTTGATAGAATATTTTTATTTCTTGTTACATTCAAGGAGTATTAGTTTTAGAAAATTGGTAAGTTTAAAAAATAGTTATGTAAAATCGCAACAACTGAACAAGAAACCATTAAAATAAAACTCATCCTTGACCAAATCGTCCAGTTACATAATGTACAAACTATGGTTTATTCAATTAACTTATCATATATTTTAAATAATAATTTTTCATTTCGTCAATACTATTACAATTCATCAATTTTAATCATTTTTTAAAAATTTTTATGTACCATTTATAGTAGAACAATACAACAAATAAGCTACAAATTCTTTCTACAATTAAATATTTTTATTGGTATTTATTTATTAAAAAACTCATTGTTAGTAAAATTGCACGTTTAAAAATTAGAAAATCAAGTACTATAAAAAGAAAAAATGAAAAAAAATTTTTAACATGTTCTATAAATCAGAATAAAATTTTTAAGAGTTTTACGAAATGCTAAAATAGGTATATTTACGATATAAATTATAAAAATAAATATATTACGCAGAAAAATTTGTCAAAGATAAATTTTTTTTTTAAACTATGCAACAACAAAAAAATTAGTTGTTACATTCATTGATAAGATATAGCCTTGTTGAAAGTAAATATAGATGTAAAATTTTTAATGCACCTGGCACAGTAGAGAAATTGTTAGAAAACGAAATCTCTTAAATTAAAAATAAAAAACTATCTGCAAGCTCTACGTTCTCAAACATCTCGAGCTTTATTTTAATTGAAAGCTCGAGATGAATTTTCATAAATGATGTGAATACAAATTTTTAGATAAGACTGTTATTACCATTGTTATTATTACTACTGTTTAAAAAATAATACTTAATTGTCGATTTTGAATTAGAGAGTAAAAATTACATTGTCATTAATCGTTTATCTAATGCTTTTAAATTATGCTTACAACTATTTTGATTCAACGTATTCTTTAGTTTGATTGGACATGCCGCTTCACACACACACACACATGGCTAAATGTTTTATATTCCCGATTATAATAATATAAGCTTCATTCTTTTTTTTTTATGAATTTCACAGTATTGCAAGCTCAGGGGTATTTTTAAAAATTATTCAAGAATATTAATTGCATTAATGAAGATTAATTCATTGTGAAATATTAATTCAATTTAATTTTAATTAATTTAAAAAGATATAATTTTTGCAAGCAAGAATTCTCATAATGGTGTCAATCGTATCAGTGCATAAACAAATATTTGTTTTTGAATTATTAATGCAGAATTAAATGGAAACATTGTCATTTAAAATAACATTTGAATATAGATGATAATAGGTGTATGAATGTTGAATGGACTAACCGTATAGTGTAATTCGCCCACGACGTGCAAGCTTTAAATAAGCACATAAACTTGCAAGTGTTCATCAGCAAGAGTAGTAGCAGTAATGGTAGCAGCAGCAGCAGCACCAGCACTAACAGCAGTGTAGTCTGTAAATATATATAGTGTTCAATCACATTTTTCAAAATGAAGAAGAAACAAAAAAACAAGTAGCACTGGCCAACACAATGCCTGCGAGGACTTCACTGTCAGTCTCAGCATTGGTATAATGGCGAAAAGTTTGGACACAACAGCACTGCTGGCGATAACAATTTCAACTGCATAAACAAAATCAGCACTTGTCGGCATCTCACTTCACACTGTTTATTTGATTAAGGTTCGAAGCAAAAACAACAAGAAAATTAAAAAAAAAAAAAAATGAAATAAAAGAAAAAAGGGTTATAGTACGAGGTTGTCAGGGGGTTAATGCAAGTAGCGCACGTGATTCACGTTGGCTTTCGAGCTTGAAAACCTCGAAACGCGCGGCTTGCAAAGGCGCGCTCGACTGAAACAGCCGACCGGCAGCCCGAGTACTCCGACCTCCAACAACTCTGCTACAGCCCGCGCTCTCTTCCCTCTTCCCTTCCACTTTTCCCTTTCCTACTATCTCTCTCTCTCTCTCTCTCTCTCTCTCTTCCTACTCTTCTCTTCTCTTTCCTCTGCTTATATTGCTCTCTATATACACTCACCGGCTCTTTCTCTCTTCTTTCTTCCCTATCTCGCTCCTTCCCTACCCCTTATACACTCTCTTTAGGTACCCACTCTCCCCTGCCCTGTCCTCCACCCTATATACCCAACAACCCTACCCTCCTCTCTCACTCTTTCTTATTCCCTTGCTCCCACCCCCTCATATAGGTAATACCTTCTTCGTCTATCCACCGCCACAAAGTGCGAGCACGCGCGCCAACTCTTCTTTATTTTGCCCTTTTCCTTCCTTCCTAAATCTCACTCTCCTCTCGCTAATGTCATTTTAGCAATATTTACAACAAGTATAAAAATCAAAAACTTAATTGACATCGTCACAATCAAATTTCATTATTATATTTATAATTACTATATATCAAAAATTCTGATAAACATGGAAAGTTTTAACGTATAGGTATAAATTATAAATTGAAAATTATCAAATAATTTTTTTAAAACTTGTTACTTTTTTAAATATGCGTATTGTATATTTTGTGTTTTTGAAAAATTTGTAAATTATATGTTGCTCAAAACTTTATATCAAAACAGCAAAAATTAAATAACTCCTATATTTAGTTATTATTTGTTTCGTAAATTATAAAAAATCTTCCATAATTACAGCGAACGCTTAAAATAATTTTTAGAAAAACAGCAAAGGACCTTATTTACTTTTAAAAACTTTACCAACTTTATTTATTTAAAATCAACCTACATAATAAACGAGACTGTTTATTTATAAATTATTGATATATTTACTAGTGCTTGATAATAAAATTTATATTCTCAATTATTAATAAAATTTTTAATTATCTTAATTTGCAAAAAAAATTAAAATACATGCATTTTCATCATTATTATTATTAAAAGAAAAAATAATAGAAACAGCTGCTGAGAAAGAAGGACAAATAGATTAATGAATTTGATAAGATATAAAAGTTACGAAAACTCAAAGAAAGTATGAAATATTAAGGGGTAAGTATAAAGAAATAGCCATTTTTTTATGTACAGACTTAGGTATAAAAAGAAAAAAAAAAGCTAGGAGAAAGAAAAAATAAGTAGCTGGGCGAAGTAGGCTGGGAGGTAGGATATGGCAGAAAGCAGCAGCAGCAGAGCTCACAGGCTGTAGAAGGAAGAAGGAAGGAGCTTCACTTTTGCCCGAGAGTTAGCGTTCGTTCACCCTGGCGGGGGCAGCAACCTGGCTTTACTCGACTCCGTTCGTATAGCGAGTGCTGCCCGCAACTCTCACAAGGCAGTTGTGGCTCTCTCTCTCTCTCTCTCTCTCTCTCTCTCCTTCTCTCGCAGTTACATGCTCTCGCCGCACTGTAATGCCTTCAGTAGCAAGCAAGAGCCCTTCCTCCTCTCATTTACCTCTTTCCCTCGCTTTTCCTTGCTTTTCCGATCTTAGTTCTTTGACTAATAAAGACAAGGGACAAACAATTGCAAAAAATTAGAGCTGATATATATTATTGAAAACTTAATTATTCGTTTTTTTTAGTAAAAATTCTATTAGAAATCTTTTATCTCAAATTTAACATTAAAATTAATTAGACAATCTGAGATTCGCGAATCTCAAGTCAATAAAAGTTAAGAGTACATTAACAAAAAAATTCTTTTTCTTCATCTACAAGTTATTTTTACTATATTACAAAAGAAATTGGTTTTAAAACAATTTATAAAATTAAATTATTCAAGTTGTTCATAATTTATTTATTAATTTTGTAATTACCTTTTTTTAATAACTGTCATGATATTAATAAATAAAAATAAGTTTTTGATAATGTTTAAAACTTATGTAGAGAATTATTGTATTATTAAAATTAGTATAAAGGAATGCTTATAAAATACACTTATGCAAGAATAAATTATATTTATTTTGTACAAATATACAGTTCTAAATTAAATATTATTTATTTTATAAAAATTACACAAATTTATTTTGTTTTACAAGTAGTTAAAAATTTATAATAGATTAAGCAATGCTAAGTTTCTTCTTATATATTACTTTATTACAAAGATTATAATAAATAATTGAGAATTTTGCATTTTTTGTAAAATTAAAATTTCTGATTTAAAGATTGACCAATTTTAATTTCATTTTCAAAAATTTACTGTGGTCCACTGGGATCCTACAAAATAATAAGATATTAAATTTCAAACAAGAAATTTTTATATTATTGAGGTATAAGAATAAACTAAAACTAACCATCCTCATAGATGTTGGATCAGTAGCAGGATCGGATGGGCTTGACCTTTGCTGCTGATGAGAATAACTAACTTCCATATCAATATCATCTAATTCTTCTTCTTCTTCTTCGTGTGTATCAGAATCTTCTTCCTCTTCTCCTTCACCTTCTTCTTCCTCCTCTTCTTCCTCTTCTTCTTCAGAACCTCGAAACTTAAAATTTTAAAAATCATATTAGGGAGAAACAATAACAGCCGTTAACATGATAATAATAATAACAATAATTACAAGGAAAAAAATCAGTTATAAATTTAAAAAATGTAAATAAAGAAGGTAATAATGCGTACTCACATCACTGGCTAGCTTGCCTATAGGAATGTGTTCGTAACCTTCAAGACGAATTTGTTCTCTCTAAAAAAGATTAATAAATTTCTTAAAATATAACATTATTAATTAAATTAACATGTCATAAATACATAAGTATACAAATTAAAACTAACCCATGCCTGATGTTCCAGTTCTATAGCAGCTACTTCACTTTCATCATCAATAGGTTTATCCGCATTAAACCACAAAGGATCAGTAGCTCTTGGTTGCAAATCAGGCCACAAAGGTAGAAAAGACATTATTTTAAAACTTTTTACTTTTTTTGCTAACCGTTAAACATTAAATGTACCAAATAAGTATCTAGCATTATAAACAACGAAAAACTACCACTTTATTATTTGGATCTAATTCGTGACTACGGTAGAATACTGCACATGGCCAATTGATCAATTGTTTATATACGCTGTTATTGTTTTCTTTGCTCAACCAACAGTCGAACGTGAATCGAGCGCTGTTAACGATGCTCAGCTGATAATGTTGTGCTTGCGGCGCTGCAATAGCGCGGGCAAAATAGCAGACATATCGCAGTAGAGCAGCAGAAGCAGCAGCAAGCAGATGAGGTTGTGTGCGTGTTTGCGCGATAAATTATATATTTTTACTGCATGCGTAAGCATCTGCAGTTGATAAGGAAACGACTGGTGTTTGTTTACACTTTATTACACGCAGATCTTTCCTTAACAATAAAAACCTGTGCTAATTTAATGACAGCTGATAATAAGGATTATCACATAAACACATACCGTCTCTTATAGGTAGGTTAGCTGCTAATCATATTTTTCATACGTGCTGGCGAAATATCCGTAAATCACACGAAGACACGTGCTCAAGATAAAGCAATTAGGATGTATATACATACGCTTGTAAGATGTTAACGAATTATTGTGTGATGCTTATTGATTTTGATCGCAGGCTTCCCTCATTTTGTATAAAATAACATAACGCGTGATTATACTTATATTATCGAGAAGTATAGCGCGCGCGGTGTGTGTACCTATATGCATGTCGTCGTGGCATTTGTCGAGCCGCCGCTTGGCCGCTTTTCGCCTCCTCAACACACACACACATTTATTAATACGTCGACGTCCGTTGTGATTGTGCTCGTGTGTCTCTCTATACAATACAATCTGTACTTCTGTATAGTGAGTGCGTGCTGGCCTGTCTACCGCAATGTCCATCAGTCCTCCATCGTATCGTCTGATGTAAGCTGCTGCTGCTCATGGGACTGCTGCTGAGAGACCTCGACTCGGCTGCTTACTTCGATCGACCGCTTACACTCCTGGCCTGGCATAACCACATCCTCTCATTTCGGAGCTGACGGCCGACATTATATACCTATTACTCCGGCTCACAGGCGCATAAATACTTTACAATAATTTGCTAGCCTATATATTCAAACTCCGAGTATCTGGAGCACTGCACTTCTATCGGCCCACCTGGAGATAATTGCCATATCTGCCTTATTATTATTATTCTATTCTCAATTGTAAGTATGCAAACAATTTATTTAGAAGTTCGATAGTATAATATCTATGTGTTATCTGTAAGCTCGATAGTAGAAGGGCAATCAAGATCATTATTTTATATTGCCAACACTGATCGCATAATGCGTTAGATAAGTCGGTTGTTATAGGGAGAGCCCACTGCACGTACCTTCCTTATTATACTGCACACAGTAATCACGTTAATTATTGTCTTTATCATTATCACGTTAAATATCAACTTTCAAAGTTGCTTCTTCTTCTTTTTTCTTCTTCTCGTTTTTCCTCCTCTTCTCTTAAAGACAGCTCGATAAAATCATAACGTACGTACGTACATACCTCTAATATGTTGTACATACTTAAATGTGTACACTTAATTGCTGATTGATTCTGATTTCTGCGACTAGAATGCGGTTGTAAGCGTTACGCATATTCGCGTGACTAAAGCCTATATATACTTATATCCTATATATTGAACGTACTGAAGGCTGCTGCTGCTGCTGTTGGATGTTTAAACTGTTTTATCGAGTAGCAATTGTAAGCCAAGCCGCGATAGATCCCGTAAGTGAAAGTATTCGAATGCTCGCAACAACTGCAGCCTGCAGGCTCGTAAGTAAGAGCAAGACGGCGCGAGCAAGCTGCCAAGCGACTATTCCTCTCACTCGAGTTATTGAGCAATAAGTACTTACACGCTCGCCTATAGTTCCATGCAGAAAAATTCTGTCGGCACTTTCGTCGTCGTCGTCGTCGTCATATCGATATACAAAACGGATAATCCCATAAATTAACGTCATTTTCTGGCTATTACAAACACCAGCTGGTTTTTCCTCCCCCTTTTTGTGACCTTGACCGCTAACTTGCGTATCAAACTGCTGTTACTACTTACTCCTCCTCTTATCATTTTTATATTTATCTTTAATTTTTTACAAACACTCATTGAATATATTAATTGGGAGCCGAATCGTTTCTTCTACTGCTTCTGCTGCTTTTGTTACTGCCTTTACGATACAGCTGCTTCAAAAGATCATATTTCCATTTTATTTTTTGGCCTTTTTAATCAAAGGTTAGTTTCATTTATTTATGTATAATCAAATATATATCTTCTTTATACAATTTTCGAAAAAAAAATCAAGTAATTATTCTTATTTAAACATAAGACATCACACTATTGAACAAATTTTTCATTTTTTTTTATTTTTTTATTTATTTATTTACTTTTTTTTCTGGAGCAATTGACAATAAAAATTTTTTTACTCAATATAATCACATAATAGTTACCCTTTTTTAAACATCTTATTGAATGAAATAAATTCTTAATAAAAAATAATAAAATCTTATACTATTATGTAATACAAAAATAATAAATAAAAATCATGTTTTGAATTTTAAAGCTTATAATTTTTTGGAATACTTGAAAAAATTCATTAATAATTAATTAACAGCTTTTTATATTACATTATTTTCATAAAATATCAATTTGAATTTTACTACTACAGTTTTTTTATGTTTAAAATATTTTTCAATTTCATACAAATTAATTCATTTTAATATTATGTTTCAAACTTTACTTTGCATAAAATTTTTTATATTACAAAAAGTAAGTCAGCTTTAAATAAGTAGTATTAAATATGTATTTTTTTTCTTATTGAAATAGTGGTCAATGTTTGATAATTATTGGCATACCACATTTTTTGATAAAAATTAAATATAGCTCTGCTAATGGGCTAGATTTTTAAAACTGATCTAGGAATTTCTTTTTAACATTGAAGAAAAATTATAACAAAAAGCTGTCAGTAAAAATATTTATTTTTATTGTATGTTTCTTTAGTTAATATTACACATTTAAAAATAATACTTAAAGTTAATAAAGATAAATATACTTGAAAAAATTATCCAAATATTTAAAACATTTAAAATTTTCATGTTAATGATAAAAATTATGTTTTACCAGATGTCTGAACATGACCATCATATGTTACCAGTTTTGATGAATTCAAGTTATGATACAACAAATGTACACATGCATTCAAACCATCATCATATGGAACATGATAAAATGAGTAGTGGACATAGTGACCACGAAATGAACACCATGGATTCTTGTGCTACTGCTTCACATGTCATGCATGTAAGTTTACAATATAAATATTATATTATTAGAAAATCGATATTTATTGATCAACATTTTATTGATTTATTTAATTTTATTAGATGGCTTTTCATGGAGGATTTTGTGAGACTGTACTTTTTGAAACTTGGAAAATTTCATCTGTAGCTGGACTAATTGGTTCTGTTATTGGAATCATTATCATGTCAGCTTTATACGAAGGCCTCAAATATTACAGAGAATATTTATTTTGGAAAACATATAATGCTCTACAATATAGAAGTGTATCGATGCCACAAGAGAAAAATATTGTAAATGATGAAAATAGAATTGTTCAGTAAGTTTTGTTTATTATTATTTTTATTATTATTACTATTATTATTGATAATAATATAGTTAATATTTTTGCAATGGTTACTTTGTTTCACCTTTTACATAATTTAATGAAAATCAAATAGAAAAGCTGACACAAATGTTATAAATTTTTCTTTTAATTGACAATATATTTTATTGAAAGTCTTATAAAAACAATTACATGATATATAAATTTAATCATTATAGTATGGTTGGCGAGGTCATTCACAAACAACCGTAAGTTGATAAAAAAAGATGAGTTTTTTGATAAGAGAATTTGTTTATTCTTTAATTTTATTTTGTTGTAATTTTAAGCACTTTTATGCTTTATTTATTTACTTGTAATCATTTACTCCTCTTGCTGTAAAAATAGTATGAAATAATTTTTTATTTGATTATCTACAAAGAAATTCATGAGCTAAATTATTTGATTGTAGAATTATTATTTGAATGCTTTTATGTAAATGCCTATTGATTTAGTATGTCTCATAAAATACTTATTGTTAGTGTAGTCTACAAAACATTTCTCTGCTTAGATTTTTCAAATTAAGGTTGATTGGAATTTTTCACACAATACTGTAATTTTAAAAAATTTAATTATCTAGTTGAAATTGACGAAAAAAAGTATGCCGGTAACATTTAAAAGAAATTTTAAGTAGATCTTAATTATATGTTGTGAATGCAAAAATTGTTCTGTTTATTATTTCAGTAAAAATTTAGTTTTACTTTTTAGATAATTTAAGTACTATTGCTGTCAATTTATAAAAATATTATTTATAATGTATTCTGTTTGTTATCAGGCCAACAATGCTGTCATGGATGCATGTATTCCAGACTATGTTGCACATTGTGCAAGTAGTATTATCATACTTACTTATGCTGATATTTATGACCTACAATTCATGGCTTTGTGCTGGAGTAGTACTAGGTGCTGCTATAGGCTATTTTCTTTTTGGATGGAAAAAATCAGTTATAGTGGATGTTACTGAACATTGTCACTAATATGTGCTTTAAAGTTATAATTTTTAACAAAAATGTTAAAAGTTTGTTCACAATTATGCTACAAGACTGCAAACATTTGTCCAACATTATTCATGAATTTGAAACTCATTACATTTTGAGCCAGAATTGATATGATTGAATCTCTTCCAAAAAATGTTGCTGTTATAAAATTTAAACCTATATACAATAAATTTTTGTTTAGGCACGACTTGATATTTGAGAATGCTTCTATTCTTTTCTAATAATTTGTTGATTAACTGAAGTATTATTTTGTTTTATATAAATCTATAAAAAATTTTAGTTAAAAATAAAAATATGTAAGTGCATCTTTTTTTACATAATATTTAATATTTTTTCTATTCTATAGTATTTTACAATTCCTACATGCTTTTTTTAAATAAAAATATTATTAAAGGGAAAAAATCTCAAGTATAAAATACTTTAATCTTTAGTTAAAACATTTCATTCTTAAATTTTTTTTATACAGTAGGTAGATGCTTTTTTCTATGTCAGTCGTGTCAAAGTGCCAAAAAAACAATGATTTTTTTCAAATAATTGCTCATTTGTTTTCAAATTTGTCACAATTTGCAAAAGCTGAACACTAATTTAGACAAACTGTCTGTAATTTAAAAAACTGTTCTGAATGCATTTTATGTCTTGAGATGCTTATTTTGATGTTTAATATTTTATTATTTATGATCAGTGCTTAAAGTATAAGAATTTATTCATTTTTTATTAAAAATTGTACATTGTTATTTAGTATTATATAGGTAGGAGAAAATTTACAAATTGATTCAGTGATTCAAAATTGTAATGAATTAACATCATTGTGTTCTATCCAGTTTTTATGTAATAAATTTTCTCAATATATATTGTACATTTTTGAGATTAGTCATTTATAAATATGTAAATAATTAACAATTTTAAAAAAATGAGTGCTTATTAATTAAATCAAAGTAATCTATACATCGCACATTAAACAATTTACAAAATAAAAAAAAATTAATATTATAATACTCAATTTAAAAGAAAAATTGTGTAATTGCTACTGATTTTATAATTTATTGTAACGAAAAATTGTAAAAATAACAAATATAAAATAAATCTGATAAACTTGTGTATCAATGCATGTACATTGAATTTACACATATGTATATATGTATTTGTAAATTATGTATTAAATGGGATTGAAGTAAAATTGTTTTATTGTATACTTATTGTTTTAAAAAGTTACTAAATTTTTTGTAATAAAAATATTGCTTAAAAGTTGTTGAATAAGTTTATTATAAGAATTTATTTATATTAAAATTTAACATTATATTATAAAAAGTGAGCATGGCGCATTTTTGGTTATTTTTGTACAAAATTAATATTTTTATTAAAATGAAAAGAAATTTTAAATAAGATCTCTGTATTAGGATTATATTTTTAAATTTTATTTACATTAAGACATGCTATGTAAATTACGTTAAAATATTTAATTATTAAAAATTTGTTGAAATTAAAAACAATATTTGTCATAATATATGAAAATGACTAAAAAAATTTTTTGGAAAAAATGCTAAAATTTCGTTTTTTATTTTCGTAATGGTTAACAATGTTTGAGCAGTAAGAACGAATGAAAAGGTTTTTGAATCATCATATTAAATAAATAATAAAAATAATTTTTCTCTCAATTTTTATTAAAAAGAGAATAATGATAAAAATGTTTTTAATACAATACATTTTAATACATCCCATTTGACGATATTGAATCGATATATAAGCATAAGCATATAAAAATATACAGATTTTTTTTATATAATTATTTATGTTAAAATTAAATCAAAAATTCGTGCTCTCAGAATACAATTCATCCTTAATCTTGAACTGTTGAAAAACAATTGAAAATGTATATGCAATGCAATGCATACTTATGTAAGTACAGTTTTTTTCATTTTAAAATTCATAATGTAAATATTATTTAATAATAATATGATACAATTATAAAAAAAAATTAATTCACATATTTTCAAACTTACTAATTTAACTAATGAAATTTCAAAAGAAATACTGTATATAAAAATATGATAGCACATATAATGAATAATTATTAAATACTACTATAATAACAGTTTTATACATACAAAATAACATTTAAGGAAAATTTGAGTTATAAATATTTACAAATGTGTGTATGCATGTATACATATATATATTTAAATTAAAAAGACTTGCAATAATTAATTAAAACACTGTACAGCAAGTATTTTAAATATAACAAAAGGATTAATTTTAATTAATTTGTGAACAAATCATGATTGTTGTAAATAAGTAGAAAAAGTATTATTTATTGTATATTATTGTAAAATAAAACATTAATTAATTCATGAAAAGCTTACATTCTGATATAACTTTAATTAAATTTTTTAAATACTGAATAAAATAAATGTATGATAATAATTTAGATAATATTAACAGGTATTACTTTTAATTTTTCAATTATAAACATAATATCTTTTTCACTTTGTAAGTATAATAAAAATACAATGTTTTTGTTTTTCATATTATTTACAATATGCTTTAGTCTAATAGCTTCTAATTTTTTAAAAGTATTTATATTCCGGATAGGGAATAGTGCTAATAACAGCCAGTAAATTAATAAAAGTAATTTTGGTTTTCACTGCCAAAAGTTTATTCATTTTAATAATAGATTAAATTGTCTTAACTACCTGATGTAAAAACTGCCGTCGTTTTGAGATACGAATTTTAATGCAAAAGATTTTTCATGGCACTTGTAGATAATCAACTGCTTGATTATTTAATGTAATATTATGTGATAACCACATAAAAAAAGTAATAGATATTTGATTTCAAATAAAAGAAATTAGATAAAAAATCATTGTATTTTGGAATTTCAATTAACTAATGACTCATAAGTAAAAATGGATTGTCTAATAATTTTTCTACTTTTTTTTTTAATAAATATACCAAATAAAAAAATTACGATAATGTACATTAATAATACTTTAAAAAAACATTTCAGAAATGTTTATAAAAAATAATACTGTTAAAATTTAAAGTACTTAATTAGATCTTGAAATAGATATACAGCAGTTTGAACGTTGATAAGATTGTTGTTTGGATAAATCAACAATATCCTCAATTATTGGATGTTCCATTCGATCTTCCAGTTTAGTCCATGCTGCTACAGCTGCAGTAAATGCAGCTTCAACATTAGTCGCATTTTTTGCTGATGTTTCAACTAATGGTAAATTACCATTTTCTGAACACCACGTCTTGGCTTCTTCTGTTGATATTTGTCTTTCAGATTCTGGAACATCTACCTATAAATATTTTATAATTTACTTCACTTAATTTAAATTACTTTGATTAAATTAAGAGTAATACTGGGAAAAAATTTAATATAATTTTTTATTATTAAATATTGAATGAAAAATTTTTATTTTTAAAACTTACTTTGTTTCCAACAATTATAAATGGAAATGCTGTTTTGTCTTGTACATCAGCATAGTATAGAAATTCTGATTTCCAAAGTGTTAAATTTTGAAAACTAATTCTGTCATCAACTGAATAAGTAAGCAAACAAATATCTGATCCCCTGTAAAATGGTGTTCTTAGGGTTTTAAATCTTTCTTGTCCTGCGGTATCCCAAATTTGTAATGTATATAACTCTCCATTAATTTCAATATCTTTATTTAGAAATTCAACTCCAATAGTGTGAAAGCTTTGTTCATCAAAATGATTGGAAACAAATCTATTCATTAAACATGATTTACCTACACCACCATCACCCAAAATAACAACTTTCAATAATGTAGACTTTTGTGAATTACGATTAGAAACATTCATCCTTGGCGTAGCCATTATATAAATTAAAAAATTGAGATTATAGTAAAGCTCAAAAAAGCTATTATTTAATCAATATTTCCACTATTGTATTTCTTATTGCAATTTCATTTTATTAGATATTTTATAAAGTTAAAAATTTTCAAATTTTACATATGAAAAAATAGCAAAACTTTATTGAATTAATATTAAATATCTATAGAAGAAAATTTTTATAAAGAATGTATTTGGAAAGATAAATTAGTTTTGTTTTTACTAACATTTTATAATATTTTAGTTAGTTTTAGAAAATAAAAAATTATTTCTTTAGATTTAATTATCATGGAATTTCATAAAAACATCTAATACCAACATATTCTTATATGAAATAGAAAAAAGTTATCTATCACACTGTTCATAGATATTAACTATGTAAAAGCATTATTGTTCTATATATTTAATTTTTTTTTAATATTTTCCTGAAACCAGCCGTGTAGAAAAAAAAAATGCTGAAACCAAGGCCAAAAAACCGAGGTCAAAGCAAATTTCTAACCTTTACGTTAGCTAAAATGTTTAACAATATTACTAAAGAATTTTCTTGTCTCTTGATTCAGCAGAACTAGATAATGTAAAAGAACATGCTATTTTAATCGAAGAAAATATATGGTACACATAAACCATAACTTGTTTTGTTGTACGGCTATTTTCACGTAATTACACTAATTTGCGTAAAAAAGGTAAAAATTAAATGCCAAATAAGGCCGCGGCACAAAGCACAAAGACAGCTCTCTTGACTTTATTGACACTGCGATGAGGGCGTCGAAGCTTATATTAGAAATTGCAATTTGCTGATGTTTTTGTTGCGTTGCCCAACTTGTAAATTATAGGCATATATATAGGTGTACTACAGCAACTACTGGCTTGCAGTTTGTTGTATTGTAAGTATCGGAGCTGCTGCAAACTTGCAGTGCACAAGTGTACTAAGCATAATTCCACTTATACAGTAACACAACACACGCCTCTTGCTTCGCAGCTCTCGCTGCAGCCGTTCGCACTGATTGATGCGATTTACGGCACGAAAGAAATTATTCAAACACGTCTCTTTGTGATTATGACTTATACTTGTATGAACAATGATGACTCAGATTGTGGAAAGCAAGAAAAAATATTTTAAGAAGTAAATTAATTTAACAGAAGCATCGTGTAGTTTTCTTATCATTTACGCAAATGTACCTTATATTTAGCTCTTACAAGTATTAAAAGCAAGAATCTATTTTTAAAATTTTATTAGTTTAAAACTAAATTCAAATTCCACGCGTAGCGAATTGATTTTTGCTTGTACTACAATATTATAGGTATACTACATTAAAATAGAAAAGCCATCATAACTTGTTTTCAAATTTCTGATGACTTGCGATTTTTCGCAATTTCAGCTAATCGCTTCATTTTTAGCGATTGCCAGGAGCTTTTATAACTTTTTTTTTTATTAAAGTCCTTCTGAACGTCCTATGAGTCTAGTGCAATTATTTAGGACGCTAAAATTGAGATCTACAATTTTGAATATTACTTACATTAATTATAGTAGATTTTAAACTAAGGTAAATTAAGAACGATTGATAATAGTTGCTCTTTTAATTTTGTGTATAAGCAATAAGTATAATGTACACAAAGACAACGACCAATACGAGAAAATCTCAGGAATTCAGAAAAACGCTTGACAAAGCGATGTTGTTGCCGTTGTTGCCGTCATTGCCGTTGGGTTGGCCGTCGTTGCCGCAGAGGGAGAATGAAGAAAGGGACAGGGGTAGGTATAGGTCGATCTAGATGAGCAAGTGAGAGAAAGAGAAAGAAACAGTGAAAAAGAGAAAGAGAGGGTGGGGAGGGAGCGTGTCAGACGCAGCGCAGCAGCGGCAGGGGCAGAGCGCGCGCGTCATTTCAACAGCTCGGTCGTCGGCGGCGCTCGGTTGTACAAAATTTTATACCTACCTGTAATATATACATATACATATATAGGTAAACTTTCAAAGTATATACATATAGATATACATAATAGAACATTGTTTCGTTGTGCGTTTCTCGTGTATACCCGTGGTACCCGCTCCAACCTCCAACCACTGTCCACTGCACTGCCAGTAGTCTTCTTAGCTCGTCATCGGCGCCGCCGTATATATACAGAAAAGCAAGCCAGCCTATACCTACCAGTGCTGCCGACGGACATCGGGTGGACGAAGGAAAGAACATATGTTTTAAAGCAGGTGGCGCAAGCGCAGTGAAAGTTTCAGCGTGAGCGCGACGTTAGTCTAGACCCCCCATCTTTCCAGTCAAGCCAAAAGTGATTGTTTAATTGAAGCTTTGTCACCGCGCAATCTAATCGAACTAATATTAATGTCAGAACCACAGTCGGCGCTTCTACTCCGGAAACAATTAGCAGGTACGCTGATATTATATAGGCCTGTTGGCCTTTTTCTCTCTCTCTCTCTCTCTTTCTCACTCCCCTTCCGCGTATACGTGGATGTGTGCGTGCGTGCATGTGTACATCCCGAGAACTTGTGCAGTTTCGACTGCGCGTGACTCTGGACCTCGTCTTCGTCGTCTTCCCCCGTCCGTGTCTCTCCTCAAAAAAACGAATGATCGCAGAGAAAAACCGGGAATGAGAGGACAGGAGACGGAGGAAGACGAGAAAAATGAAAAAAAGAGCCAAGTCCCTGGCTCTCTCTTTCTCCTTCTCTTTCTCGCCGACGTTGCAACCTTGTGGTTCGACGAGAACGCCTGGAGCTGCTG
Organism: Leptomastidea abnormis; assembly: GCA_030522805.1. Taxonomy (NCBI): domain Eukaryota; kingdom Metazoa; phylum Arthropoda; class Insecta; order Hymenoptera; family Encyrtidae; genus Leptomastidea; species Leptomastidea abnormis. Next base: position 23,442 of record JAPYZE010000806.1, read on the forward strand.
CTGCTGCTGCTGTTGCTACTGGTCAGCCGCTTCCCATTTTCTTTAACTTTTGCTGATCACCTACTTTAATCTCCTGATGCTGGTCTCGCTTTCACGCCAGATCTCCTTAAAATCAATACACGCTACAACGAGGAAACAGTTCTCCTTTCTCCTCTTCCTCCTTCTCTTCTTTCTCTTTCTCCTTCACTTCATCCCTTCTGACTTTAATTCTCTCTTCTCACTCTCTTATTGCTCTCAATTTTCAAACATCCTCGTTTTCGTTGTCTCCTTTATTTAGATAACATACTTTACCGGCTTCCTCATGTTCTCTCTGTCGACCATGCTTAACCTAAGAATGCTTGTCCAGCTCTTTCATGTCCTTAGCGTCAATGTCGCATATAGGCATAAGAAACAATAGCGTGATTTTTGAAAGAATCACGAGTTTTAGCTTTTTGCTGTTTATTATGCTTATCCGCATTACATTATATATTATCGCACAGAACAAGCAAGACCAGTTATCATACCTATAAAGCTGATTTATGTTTAGCTGAAAATAATATGCACTATAACGTTAGCTCTGGACTCCGAACTCCGAACATTGGCGGCTCCACGAATTTAGCAAAAGAGTCTATAACTAGCTCTCTGTTATTTTGGATTAGTCAATGTAGACCGAAAAGCTGTTTGAATAGCTCAATAAATGTCATTTGCTAAGATTGAAAAATAAATAATTTTAATTTACTTCTATGATTCTACCAACGTGATTGCCACCCACAAGGAAGCCTTCGCCCAAATCAAACATAACCTTTAATTCTCCAATCTTTTAATATCACGTTTCACTAATTTAAAACACCCTTCAATGCAAATACAAATTAATGTATTTTATTAACTTTGATGCACAGCAACTATTTTCTAAACTCCTGCTAATTTAAAATCCATCTGTGTTCTTCAGAATTTTTTTATTTTGCTTTAGTTTTATTTCATGACTTTTTTAAAATGGTTGTTTTTACAATTAACTATTTTCAATAAAGTGCATTATTTAATTAAATCTTGACTTTTTTACCACTTCATAATTTTCATCAATTAATAACTATAAAAATTATTTAATTAGGAATAAAAAAATTGTTTTATATCATAATCACATACAGAGAACTTTTTGTTATGAAAACTTTCATTACAGTTAAGCAAATGTTGTAATCTGATTGCCCTGTCTTTAAATACTATTTTTTGTACTGATTGGCATTATAGAGTCTTTTTATTATTTCAGAATTGAATAAAAACCCAGTCGAAGGGTTTTCTGCAGGTCTCATAGATGACAATGATATATATAGATGGGAAGTACTTATTATTGGGCCTCCAGACACCTTGTAGTGAGTAATTTTATTTTAAGTGGATTTATCTATTAATTATAATATTTAATGTTCTATAAATAATACATGGTATATTGCAGCGAGGGTGGATTTTTCAAAGCACACTTACAGTTTCCAAAAGAATATCCACTTAGGCCTCCACGTATGAAATTTATAACAGAAATATGGCATCCAAACAGTAAGTATAATTATGATAATTGAAATTATATAAATTTTGTACTATTTACATATATTCTTTGTTTTCCATCTTCTAGTCGAAAAAAATGGTGATGTATGCATATCTATATTACATGAACCTGGCGATGATAAGTGGGGCTATGAGAAAGCCTCAGAACGATGGCTGCCAGTACATACTGTCGAAACAATACTTATCAGCGTAATCAGTATGCTTGCTGATCCAAATGATGAGAGTCCAGCAAATGTGGATGCTGCTGTGAGTATTAAGATCATGTTAGATTTATTTGATTTAATATTTAGTCATTTCCCAACTAAAAAGAAAATTTCTGCTGCAGAAGGAGTGGAGAGAAAGTTATACAGAATTTAAACGAAAGGTGGCAAGGTGTGTCAGGAAAAGCCAAGAAGAATGCATGTAGGATATGAAAATTTATTCACTGGGAAAGACTTATTTAATACTGGTAAATTTAAGATTCTAAAATTATTTTTATTCCAAGTAATTAGAATAGTAGATATTTAAAATTTTAAACTTAAATTTTAAAATTATCACAATTTTGTTACAAGAATATTTTAAATTGTTGTGTTAGAGCCAATTTTGAAAGATGAGATTGAAAGAAACATTTTCAATCTTAAAATAATTTTGAAAATAACTGAGTGTGGATAGTTCTTTCAAAAACATTTTCTTTTACTATGCTATTTATTTCATCAATTAATACTTAATCTAACAGAATAATTTTTTTTTTTAAATAAAAAAAATTTTTTATTAATAATAAACTTTGATGGCATAGAGCTTTTTTTATAGATTCATAATAAGTATTGTTCTTATTAGTTTTTGAAAAATAATTTATTTTAAACTTGCAGGAAAGCCATAAGCACTGTAAGAATAAACCTATGTTGAGCATAAAGCTAACAAACATCAGTGCCACTAAAAACATGGACAAAGCCTGACATTAATTTTTGTGTTGAGAGAAGCCAAGTTTTTACGCGATTCTACAGAGTCCTTCAAACTGGAACTATTCAACATACTACACCTTGACTGGAAAACAGAAAAATAAAACATCACATCGGCTCACAAAAAAAAAAAAATAATAAAACAATAGTAATAATTAACGACTATTAATATTATAAAAAAAATTTCTGTATGGACTTTAATATTAACGTTATAATTATAAATTTTAATTTCTTGTATCTTATTTTATTTGTTAACTATGCAATGATCGTATCAACAAATTATTCCAATCTTTTTCATTTTTAAAATCATTAATATTTTTTTTGGTATAAATAAAAAAATTCACTTACGTTCTTAAATATAAGAAATTTCAGTGTTATTTTGTAATATCTTATTTTTTTATAATATAAGTCTGTTTCTGTAATGCCAAGAAAAAGAAAATAATTATTGTCAGTTGTAATAACAGTGACCATAAAAGATCAACTGCAAAGTAACTGTTATTATCAGTACAATTATTATCATAATATAATTACTGATTGAATAACTGGATTGTATACATCATTCACAAATTTTTGTGATGTCCTGATGCTGAGAATGTCAGACTGAAATACTTAAAAATTGAAAACAAATACATTTTATTCTGAAAAATTGAGTCAAAACGTATAAGAATAATTTTTATAACAAAGCTTGTAAATTTTTTTAAAGTATCCATTTCAGAAATGTATAAAAGGTTTAAAATCACGATTTATATCAATAATTTTCTGCAGTATTTGTTTTTGCATATTTATAAATTTTACCAATATTTATGCCTATTTATTTAAACTTTCAAACCGCCACAACCATTTTAAATTTATAATATTTATAGACAATTAGAATCGACAAATAAATAAATTATGTTAATCATTATTGAAAAGCTAAAAAATTATGTTATACTCAAATTTTTACGTAACAATTAGCTCAAATTTGAATAAAACTTAAGTTTTAAAAATTAATCAAGTTGTTTTTTGACGATTTAATTTGGAATAAATGACATTGATATAATTTTTTTTTTCAATTTTATTTGACTAAATACTTTGTGTTCATTATTTTCAACATGGCTACTAATTTGTTAATCAACTGAAAAATTTGATAAATACTTTCTTTATAAAAATAAAAACATTTCATTTCTTAAAATAAGTTAGCAAATTTTAAATAAAATTTTTCAAATACACTACATTTTATAAAAAAATACTTATGGAGTAAGGATCAGTTATTTTATAAAAAAATTTTCTTCAAAATTAAATATAAAAATTAAAAATTTTTCAATTAATGTAAAGCACTATAAATCAAGCCTAATAATTTTTTTTAAATCATATCAAGTTTAAGTAATAATTTATAATAAATAAAAATGAAATTAATTATTGATATTGTGGAAAATTTTAGATTTATTTTTACTTACCATCAACCGGTAACATTTCGATGTGAAGGTGCGTCTTCCATTATAAAAAATTTTATACTTTATCGCTGTTGAAATTCAATCTTGTCGACCGTAGGTGCGTGCAAATTATGACATGTTATTCATCAAACTCTTCATAATTTGAGTAGTTTTAAATTTTAATAATTTTTTTTTTTATTTTATTTAATCTTTAATATATATTTTCCAAAATATCAAATTCTTATTAAATTGCAATAAATATAATTGATAAGGTCAGGATTGATTAAATAAAAAAATTTGTTATTGTTTTAATACAGTTTTTAATTGAGAAATGTTTAATGAAGACAGTGATATGAGTAATATTAATTTTTTTATGTGTATATATATATAAATATATATATACCCGTATATACAATGAAAGTATTTTGAAACATGCGTTATTTTTTTTTTTTTTCAAATTGCGACTACATAGACAGAAATACATTCATTGAAGCAGGAATAAGCTGTTCAATTTGTATTTTGTTCTGCTCAATTTTTGAAAGAAGGTATATGAATGCATTTTGTCTTTTGTTATTAATTTCATTTCTTTTTTAATTGTCAAAGAGCAGTGTAATTACGAGCTAAAGACAATAAATCTCTCATTTAATTTTAATCTTTTGTATAGCTTATTTATTTTTCTCTTAATTTTCGTATATAATAATAATAATAATAATAATAATAATAATAATAATAATAATGATAATAATAATAATAATTATGATGACAATAATAGTAATAATAATATTAACAGTACTAATAATCATCATCATTGTAAAAGTACATTTTGAGAACAATAGTGCAGTGGCATATAATAATGCAATGTACAGGATTAACTTAGGCTATATTATACAGAATTCGAAATGAAAGGTAAATAATAAAATCGAAATATGCGTTCCTGCAGCTGATAAATTGTCATTATGTCAATTTAACTCTGATGCAGTACAGTAGTATTATTCCTGCAGTCTTCTCTACCAGCAAAGTCGAAAGAGCGGCTTATTATTGAGTTCCTTGCTCGATCGTTAACTCAATCGCTCGTCGCCCCTGCTTTGCGTACTTTTTTATATACTTATATATATAGATGTATGCACTACTGTGTCTATCCGTTCTATCACTTTCACGTGTTGGCGGATTATTCTTGCACATACAATTTCTCCCCCGTCCATTCGTGCGATTTTTATGACTTTTACAGCGAAAAGAGTATATTATATATATATATGTATGTATATATCCTGAGAGGTAGGTAATTGATTACGGGGAACGAGGCATCTTTGCAACTTTGCTTTTATTCTTAAATACTCTATCTACATTTTTCATTGTTTGTTTTTTATTTTTGTTTTTGTTTTTTTAATGTTGTAAAATATTCACTGTTAAATTTACGATATGATTTTTATTCGTCGCTATTAAATTGTAAACGACGAATTTTTTTGCACGCACGACATTATTTTTGTTTCTTGACTAACATATACAGAGATCCAACTTTCACGCATTGCAATTGTTGCAATAACTTTAATCACTCTTTTTTCATTTGATGATCGCTGATGATAATGATGGATGATATAGATGATGTCAACGACGACATATCGATGATGATAAAAGATGGTGATGCTGATACTGTGATGATGATGATGATGATGATGATGATGATGGTAGCAATGATAATAATCATCTCAACTATAAAACTTATTATTTATTTTCTTGTATGTTACACGCAGGTATTTACCAAATTCTTTCACTCTTGCTAAAAGTTTTTTTTTGTCTGTATATGTTTGATCGCAAGTCCCGCATCCCTTTGAGAACTTATAAAATATTAAAAGTTAGTGGCTATTTACGTTCCTATCCCAGCATCTACGAAGAATCTAAATAAAATTATAGTAATTTAATTAACGAAAAATCGTACACAACATGAATTTTCAGTACGTGTGCAGACGATTTGATAGTTACAGATGCTGAGGTATTTTTCCTCCTTTTTTATTTATATTTTACTCTCCATCACTCTGAACAAAAACACATTTCATTGTCCACAATTTTTCATTACCATATAACTTTTTTCTATCTAACACTTAACTCATTTATTTTACGCATTTGCTATTTTTTCGAGAAAAAAAATTTTTTGTCATGATAGAATGAAAGTGAAATTAAAATAATTACTGTTGATATTTTATTTTACAATTTATTATTTCACAAAACAAATATCCATTGATGTTGTATTCCTTAAAATTATTGCCAAGTAAAATAAGTAATTTTAAAATGTCTATTTTTAATTTTAAAATATAGTTAAATATCTATTTTAAACGTCCACTAATTGTAAGACCAAGTGCTAACACCTTGTTTTAAGAAAAAATTTTGATTCAACTTAATTAAAGGAATATAAATAGTAATTCAATTCTGTATTGATTTGAAAATTTGATAAATTTAAATGTTTATGTAAATAAATATCGTCAATAAATAAACTCTTTCACTTTCTCTATTCCTTTATTTCTTTTCCAACGGTGGACTAGAATTAATTAGAGATTAAAAGTATCTTAATAAGGTAAACAGTAGTTTAACACATTACTGAAAATGCTTGCTCCATTGTTTTACCATTCATACTGATATTCTCATACACAACATATTTGCTTTTCAAGTATTTTATTATTTCCACCTATCCGTGTAACTTGCGACTTTTTCAGTTGCAGCGTAGCAAAGAGGCTCTAAGTTTCTTCATCATATTCATCCCGTAACATTATTAATGCTTCATTGATCGTGCGTACATATTAGATATTATCAAGTTAACTGCGATAAAAGAGTAATATTTACTTATTTATTTATTTATTTATTTATTCATTTATACAAGATTCTTATTTATTCGTAATTGTATTCTCATTTTAGTTTTATATACAAAGTTATTTACAAAAAAGAAGTTTTCGTAAAGAAAACTGCTTTCGCGCTCCAAAAATCCACAGCTGCTTTTTTTATTTGACTTTTATTAAGTCCTTTTTGTTACCTATTTATACTGTTGATACAGTTGAAAATTTTTAATAATATTTTTGCTGTTTTTTCTTGTAGCGCGTAAGCTCTATCACATTGGCTTTACAAGCCGTTTATTTTTGTGTCTTTTTTTTCAACATAAATATAATCAATAATCCATAATGATAATAATAATAATAGTAATAATAATAATATTAATAATAATAATGATAATAATAATAATAATTATTAATAAAAAATCATAGTAATAAAAATAATTATATTATAATATCTTATCATTGTAATATTTTTGAATGACAATGATAACAATAAAAATTTATGATTTTTCGATGTAAAGTTTTACAATACAATTTTTTTACTTTATACATATCGATCGCTTAAATAGTTTTGCATTTCGTTTCATCTATAATATTGTACTTGCTTACATTTCCTTAAAAATATAAAAACGAAAATAAGACATTACCAAGTAGTCTAACTTCTTTATTTTGGCTAAACCCTTTTGCTTATCAAAAGTAAAATAATTCATAAAATATTAATAAATCCAACTGTACAAAATTTTTCTTCTCAATAGCTGTCAAACAGCAACAATAGCACTCATAATCCAATTATTACAGTAATATTAAAACTCTAATTTCAACCGATAATAATAAAAATTAATAATAATAGTATTAATAGTAATAATAATAAAAATAATAATAATAATAATAATAATAATAATAATAAAAATAATGACAATGATAATAATAATAATAATAATAATAAAAATAATGACAATGATAATAATAATAATAATAATTAACATTGGTAACAATGCCTAAGCTATCCGTATAATCAATTTGTCATTTTCATTTTTGTTTCGTAGACGCGGTCAAGCAAAAGGGAAATGGAAAGAAGATCGGACAAGCTCGCGCTTTCGTTTTTTCTTTTTTAACAACGTAAAAATCGATGTTTGTATATAATATATATTTATATATTTTTTTTATGTTTACGTAACTCGAAAGTGAAACATATCCAATAACGTCAACAGCTTAATAGCTAAAAAGGAGATTTCGTACGAGGAATCCGGATCGATATAAACAATAACACGAATCACAATTATGCAATTTGTCTCAGTCGCTCACGGTATAATTTCTACTACTCTCTTTCACATACACTCACATACATATCACACATTACTAGCATCCATTTAAAAATCATTATAACAATCGATTACGTGGAGATTGCACTGTTTGCTGAGAGAATTAGTCCTGCGCCTTCAGCTCTCTAATTTTAAGCAGTCCGTCGGAAAGCGAAGATGAAGGATATTCTCTCCAATTTTGATTACTTAAAAACTAAATTACGATTTTTTTTTTTGCTCATACATCAACCTATCTATATCTCGCATTCTTTCCTTTTGTTTTCGCGTTCGTTGCTCACTTTTCTTCATCCTCTTGGGAGATTTTTATTCTCTTTTGAATTTAACTAAAATTTTTCAATGTATGACAAGCCTCCATAATTAGTTTATTTATTTACCTTCTTTAATTTTCTTTTTTTTTTTTTTTAATTTATTTTTATCTTACTGTAATTACATTTTTTATTTGCTTCTTTGCTTTTTTTCGTTTTTTGATTTTGCTCAATTTTTTGTTAAGCTTATGCCATCATTATCGTAATCATTATCATTGGGTTTACGCTCGCTTGTATTGGAAATTATTTTAAGTTAATGCCCTAACCTTAGGCAGGACTCGACTCTAGCCGAATCCTATTGCTGGCTTTGATATTAAAATAAAAAAACAACTTAACTAAGATTATCCTCGATCCTGGATTGGATGCATGAGCGATAGTCAGTCTTAGTCATAGACCGATCTCTCTTTACGTCTAGCTTGGCTTAGCCAGCACTCACAGCTTTAGAATAAATACTCTTGGAAAAGAAGTTGGGCCCAAGGAAGAGATTTGTTTGTAATGACGACGCGCTTGCAGCTCCGAGTTACAAAACTTCACGTTTATATCTCCTTCCTCTTTACCACCGCAGTGGTTATTTTTCGCCCGCTTCTTTCGTTACTACGATTGCTCCTTGTAATTTGTCTCACGTTCGGTCGCATCAGCGTACACGATCGCCTTGCCTCTTCAGTAGTCCCAGGCCTCTTCGGGCTCAGGTTTGACAGTCACGTTTTTTGGACTATCGTCACCGGTGGTGTGCTGCGCCGCCGTCACCGAGGTTGGCCTAGGCGAGCTCACCGGACTATGTTGCGCTGACTTGAGGCTCGGCGAAGGGCTGGGCTGTTCGCGTCCATCCAACGGCTGACTCGCCGACGCTGTTGAGGACACGTCGCTTTGAGCGTCTTCGTCGTAGTTCCGATGATGGTGATGGTGGTGATGGTCCTGAACCGGCGTCGGCTCGACCCTGACCGTTTCCTCGGGCTCGTGCTTGACACCGTAGTCGTCGGTTTGCATAACGCAAACCCCGTTGATTATGACCTCGTCACCGGTGCGCGCAGCAGCAGCGGCCGCGGCTGCCGTCGGCTCCTGCCACTCGGGGTTGACCCACTGGGGTGCCGCGGGCTTCCGGCGATTCGATCTCGAGGTGTTGCAGCTCGACGCGGAGCCGACAAGACCGACGGTACTACTGCTGCTGCTGCTACTCACGCCACCGGCACTTGCGCTGCCGGCACTCGTCGTCCCAGCTGGTGCAGCCTCGATGGGCTCGCGCTTTATGCTCGTGGCCGAAGCCTCGGAGTCCTCGCTGCCCAAGTTGCTCATCGCGTCAGCGTCGGCGTCCGCGTCGTCGGGCTCGGCGTCCACGTCCGCGTCTTCGTCCTCGAAGTCAGGGTTGGGCTCGCGTTTCAGCGAGCCCATGGAAAGATCGAGACCCGAGCACTGCTCCTTCAGAGCATTACCGACGAGGGCCGCGATGTTGGGATTGAAGTAGGGCGGGTAGGTAAGGGCGGCGACGCCCCCAAGGCCGAGGCCTAACCTCTCCTTCTGGATGTCGAGCAGTCTTTGGTTGAGCAGCAGTCGGAACTGGACCGGGTCGAAGGGCTGGCTGGGCTCTCGACCACCCGCCGCCTGGGAGGGTGGAGGCGGCGGTGGTGGAGGTGGGGGCTCCGGCTGGCCGTGGGGCGGCTGCTGCTTCAGTCTCATGCGGTGGTTGTGGAACCAGTTGGTGATGGTGCGCGAGGAGAGTCCGAGCTCGCTCGCGAGGAACTCGATGGTCGCAACGTTGGGGTAGGGATCGAGGGCGAAGGCCAGCCTCAGGGCCTCCTTCTGCTCCTCGCTAAAGAGGACGCGCTGCTTCTTGGCGGAGGGCGGGCCAGGCGAAGGGGCGTGGTAGAACTCGGCCGTGTCGTTGCTGGAGGTGTCGGAGCTGTTGTCGTGGCCGGGGCCGATGCTGCGCCGCTTCTTGTTGGCCTCGCGGCGCTCGTTTTTCAGGGTCTGCAGCCGGTCGATGTTCTGGGGGTCCTGCAGCCAGTACTGCATGCGAATGAAGGGCTCCCGACCCTTGATGCTAAGCATATGCCAAGGCTTGGGCTTGCTGAGAAGCTCGCTTACCGAGCCCTGGGACAGTCCGAGCACCGCCTCGCCGAAGATCTTCTGGCCGATGTTGTTGGCCAGCAGGGCCTCCTTTATTTTCGTCGTGATGGTTTGAGTGTCGAGGTCCGGGGTCAGGGCGGCGGCCTCGTAAACGCTCGAGGCCATGGCTGGGTGGAGGCCACGGAGGGGTGACACGGTCATCTGGTGGTGCGGAGAGTGCAAGCTCAGGGCGACCACTCCCTGGTGCTGTTGCTGTTGCTGCTGAGAATGATGGTGTTGTTGCTGCTGGTGTTGAGCTTGCTGCGACGGTGGCGTTGGCTGTTGCGATTGATGGTGATGGTGCTGCTGCTGCTTTTTCTGGAGTTCCTGCATGCTGAGCTGAGCGTGCTGCGACAGCAGGGCAGCCGATGGTGTCAGTAGCAATGGGGAGGGCTGCGAGTGTACCGGATGCTGGGGACTCTGCTGGGGTGGCACTAGTTGCAGTTGACTCTCCTGCTGAAGTTGCTGGGCTTGGGCTGCGGCTTGAGCTGCTGCGTGAGCTTTTGCTACGTTTTGTAGCTGCTCTTGGACCAGCTTCGTTGGTGGGACTGGTTTCATTGGCGTACCGCAAGCTGTAAAGTCAGTAAAATTTTTTTCTTCAGTACATTCATATTTTTCATGTAATATAAACATAGTTCAGTAGCTCTTTTATTAAAAGCATCATAAATAATTGTTTAAACTTTAAGTAGTTGACTGTTAGTAAAGAAATTTATGATATAATATATACAAATAGATCTCTAAATAAAATGAAAAATTATGTGTCAGTAGAGTGATAAAAAAATTTAGAAAATATTTTACAAACGTATTACATCATTTTTAGTGGCTTAATGAGATCAAGAATTAAAAGTGAAAAAAAAATGAATCGGACAATGCATTGGGCATGGAAGTATAAGCAATAATAATTATAAAACAAAAAAGCACATATATACATATAATATTATTATTATTATATCGATCGAGAGCTGCTGAGCTACATACAAGTATAAAAAAAGTAACAAAACATCTATATCGACCTGAGTTGAACTTACGAGGCAGGCCGCCGTAGCCGCCGGTCCTCATTAACTTTTCCGGAGCGATTTTGTATTGGCTCGCGACGAGCTTGTGCACCGCATTGTCGTCCTCGAGGAACATCTTCATGCGGATGAACGGCTCGCGGCCTTTTTGCGTGAGCATGTGCCAGGGTTTGGGTCGCGCCAGGAGATCCGATACGGAGCCCTGAGACAGACCCAGGACGGATTCGCCAAAAAGACGTTGGGAGATCGAGTACTGGGACAGCTGCTCCTTCACCTGTTTCAACAACAATAATAACACGGAATGTGTGGGTCAGTAAGATTATGGTCAGCTATAGCAGGATATGCAGATGGACAAAGTAAAACATACGCATCGTCTTACCCTCTTGACAATGTCCTCGGTGTTGAGGTTGTTGTAGATGTCGAACTGCTGCTGGGTAATGGGGGGCAGGACGGCCTTGAGGGGCCTCTGGTTGGTGCTGTGATGGCTCGGGGTGGACGGCTGGCTGATGAGGCTGTTGGTGATGGAGGCCATCCGCTGGAGGGGACTCGCGGCCGCGGCGCCCGCGAACTCCTCGCTCGGGGTCATGGCCGGGGGCAGGATGGAGTTGCCGAGGGGGGAGCTCGCGCTGGATCCGCCGGGCGTCGACTGACTGCCCGGGGCGCCCGGCCCACCCCCGACGACTCCCCCCGGGGGCTCCTGCTTCGGCTTGACCAGGGAGAAGGCGCTGCCCGCGTGCCGCATAGCCTCCTCCATCTTTTCCTTCTCCTCCTCGGAGACGCCGTTGATCATCTTGCTGCGCAGGATGTTGCCCAGGCTGAGGTCCTGGGCTGCGGCGGCCGCCGCCGCGGCCACGGCTGCTGCGGTGCTGGCCGCGGAGCCTGCTCCGCCCGCCACGCTCCCTGGGCCTGCGGCGCCGTTCGACGCTCCGCCGAGCTGCTGCTGCTGTTGCTGCTGCTGCTGCTGGTGGAAGGCATGCTGCTGGAGAAGCAGCCCGATTTGCGGCGGGTAGGGGAGCAGAGATGAACTTTGACTGGTGTTCAGCTTTTGCAGGTCGCGATAGTAAGCGTCCAAAACCATGCGGAGTTCCTCGGGCGAGCGTTCCATTCCCTGGAGATTTTGCCCGCTGAAAATGTAGGGAAACATCGGGCTACGATCAATCGAAATCACGGTGCTGTCCTCGTCCAAAGCAATCATTCATTTTATTTTCTCTGAATTCGCTTCTAACTCATACATACTCTTTTTTCCATAGATGCGAGGCGTAAGCCACTATTTGTTTTAGATATGTTAGTCTTTTCTATTTTTATGAAAAAGCGTAATTTTGTCATATTACGAATGCTTATTATACACCTATCGCTGTTGCACGAGAGCATGTATGTAAATAAACGAGCTAAAAGTAGTTTTTGTAAAAATACTAGAAGCCAACTGAAATATCGCGAAATCAATATTTCGTCAAAAATCGTTATTAAAAGACCGTTAATAAAAGCTCGTTACAAATTCAAGTCATCGTATGATTAATTCAGGTGATGGCTAAATAGATAAATGACAACGACGACGGCTTGGAAAATTGATTTCTCTTCATATGCATCCCCAGAAGCAAAATGGAATTTCTATACACAGCCGCAGCGTTTTATCAAAGTATTTGCAAAATTTTCAAAGTGACATTTTTGACAAGATTTGGTTTTACCAATTTCAACGATTTATATATGCTATATCAAATGAAACGGATAACAGTTTTTGATTTAATTATTGAATCATAACTGATGAGGATAAAAATGACAATTAAAAGGGTATATATA
>JAPYZE010000807.1:0-49644 GCA_030522805.1 Leptomastidea abnormis
TAATAATAATAATAATAATAATAATAATAATAATAAAATTGTTATTATTTACATTAATATTTTCTGTAAAAATGTATCTTAAATTATAATTTTTTGCAATTATACAAATTTTTGTTTTACTTTGTTACTACATAAATCATGTAAACCCTTGATAAAGTAAGGGTTTACATGATTTATATAAATATGTAATCCCTTTCTTCGCCAACATAATAAAAAATAAACTGTTAAAAGTATAAAATAAAAGTTAATTGAATTTTTTCAAAATAAATATCGTAGGTATCATTAAATTTGAGTAAAATATATTAGATTAGTGAAAAATTATTATTTAAATCTCAGAGGCTTGGAATAGTTCAGTTGCCACAGCATTGACTTCGTAATCTCGTGGTCATGGGATCAAATCCCGATGACTGACTATATCAGTGTACAAGCCCTAGCCGAAATACACTTGCAATAGTGTTAATAAGGCTTTAAAGAATTTAAATACTATCTTTTTTAGCTTCACTTACTAGTCTTATTTTTTTTTAATTTTATTATTACATTTTTAAGCAGTATAAAATAAAGACAATAATAAAAAAGAGAAAAAATAGATACTTTTAATAATCTTTTAACAAACTAAATGTCATACCAAAAAATCTCTATTTTTTCAAGAATGAATGTGTTAAGCTTTTATTAGATATTTCCTATATAGGTAATATCACTCTCATTTTTTTCAAATTATGTTTATCCCATTAAACGATTAAAAATTATGCAGAAATATTTTAAACTATGTTAGTCCTTACTTATAATAAATTAATATTCAAAAAAAAAAAAAAAAAGGAAATGGAAAATTTTTATTTACCTAAACAAGGATACACTTCCATGGCACCATCTAACAGACACGAGTCATTTCCGAGAATTCCTTTGGTCATTTTGGCACAAAAACAATCATTGGCTGGCAATTTTTTTGGTGAAGCGAGCATATCGCTCGTAACAATATACCGATGGCCTTTTACATCTTTATATTCTGAATCTTTATCGTATCCAAGAACAACAGTTCTAAAAATTATGTTTATTTTCAATATATATATTTTTTTTTAATCATAAAATGATATATTTAATTTTATAAAAATATATCTTTTAATTTTAGATACCTGCAAATGTCTGGTTGAAAAACCGCAATTCTCGATTCGGGTGTTTGATATGGTGGAAAAAGTGTCGCATCTGTTCCAAAAAGATCATTGCATGTACCATTTTCACCCCACACATTGAGCTTAGGAGAATTTTTCCATTCGTATAATTCGCCTAATTTTGTTAAATCATTTGATCCACTATTGATTCTAAATTGATCGACAGGCGAATTATTTTTCTATAAATTAAACATAAATTTTGAGTTGTTTATAACTGGACCGAAAAATTCGCATGTGTTATATATAAACACTTTTTTCTTATGTCCTTTCAAAATTGTTGAACGAAAAAAAAAATTTAAATATCAAGTTTATTACACACTTACAAAGCTGAGAAAAGAAAATTTAATCGATCCATCTTCTGATTCTTGCAATTGTTTTGAACCATATGATTTTATTCTGTCACATGCATATTTAAGTGGCTTACTGGAACCTTCTTTTATATGACAAAACTGAATTCCATCAAATAAAAATTCTTTGGCTGTTGTTTTTACGAAGAGACCATTGTTGGGTTCGAACATTTTTTTAATAATTAAATTCAGTCCTCCAAGTTCTTCAGGAAATTTCGTTTCAGCAAGGAGTAATACACTCTGAAAATAATAGAAAACAAAAATTTATAAAGCATAAAATTTTGTTTACTCATTATATTTTCTACAATTTATAAAATTTTAAATAATTTATTATTAATATTTTGTTTTACTATTTATAATAATTAAAATATATTACCAACAAGGGTAGATTTACTATTGTAATAGGGTCATCCTCGTTCAAGGGTTTTGATTTTTCTGCATTAAAATAAAATAACATTCTTTCTTTGTAAGACAACGTATCATTTTCTATAGCGACATTAACTCTATATTTTTGTTGGCTAAATAAGAAAAAAATATGTATGGTAAATTAACAAAGTTTGTTTGGATATATAATATTTCTTGTTCTTTTTCTTACTCGTAATAATAAGGGCCAATTTCATGGACATTAGGTTTCTCTCCTTTCGCTACTTCATCGGGATTAGTGACGTTGAAAAAGTATATTTTAAATTGAATAGGAAAAGGAATGTGTTCCCATCTCTCGTAAGGAACAGTGCCATTTATTAATGCGAGATCCTATAAAAATAAAAAATCATAATAAATAAGAAGAATAATTAATAATATTTTAATAAATTTAATTTTAAAGTGTTAACTGTAGCTTTTTTTCTTAAAAAAAAATAAATAAATAAATAAATAATAACAATAATATGATGAATGAATTGTGTGCACTCTTTTTATAAAAAAGCCTATTTACACAATTTTTTTTTTCTTTACACAAAAGATACTACTGAAGTGTTATTAAAAATGGTTATTCAAATGACACAACAAGTCTTAACAATTTTGCACAAATAATTTATTCAAAAAATTGCCAATATTTGTGTAACTATAAAAAGAAAAAGAATTTTAATAACAACCATAAAATAAAATTATAATTTATTTTACATTATTACTTAATATCTATATTAAATAAAGAATTTAAAATAATTTCTAAGAAATTATAAACCTTATGTGTACATCACAATGATTTTTAAAGTGTACAAATATGTATTTACTTCAACTTTGTTTTTTTGATAGCTTTAAAAAAACAAATCAATCAGTTATAATGATGCAAGAGTATTGACAAGTGTATTGTTTATGATACTTGCAGCACTCAAGTTTGGAAGAAAAAAATTGATTTTCAGAATGCGGAAAATATTTATCAGTGAGCTTAATTGAACCTTAATGAATTTATTCTTATCATTTTAATTATAATTTTCATTCCGATTCTTATTTTTATTAATAACATAATTTTTAATATATCTAATAATTTTTTATGTTATTGCAACAACAATTAACTTGTTTAGCTATTCTTCCAAAATTCTTTTTTTTAATAACAATTTTAATAAAATAATTATATATTTTTCTGTAATTAAAACAGTGAATTTAACACTATAAATGTCTATCACACTTGAATGTCTTCAACTTGCGATTATTCAAAAAAATAAAATAATGTACTTATATGTTTAAATTTTTTGTTTTATTTGTAAGATTAGTTATAAATATGAAAAAAATAATTTTGAACAAGAGTAATGATTTTTAGAAAAAGTCACGTTATGTATATTGCACATCAGTTAAAAGTGGTAAAGCAAAATAAAAATTCGAAAAGCATAACAATCCTTTATAAAGTCACTATGCCAAGGTTAGTACATAAAATATATATTTATAATTATTTAATGTAAAAATTGTATCGATAGAATTAATACATTTTTAGTATTACAAGAAATTTTTAAATCTCAATGTTAAATTAATCCAGGAGCAGTATCATTTTTTTATCAATAAGACATTCATATTATCTTTCTAATCAATGCGTTTAAAGTGATCTCGTTTTATTTTATCGTACAAAAGAAAGGTCTTTCATTAAATGAAATTTTATTTGACTTTTTTTTTATACAAAATTATTAAAATTAATTTTTATTTTTCCAATTAAAAGTTTTTAAATTATCTAATTTGTAAAGAAAAATTTATTAACTTTATTTTTTACTTTATTTAATAACTAATAATTAAAAAATTTTTAAAATTAATATTTTAAAATTTTTAAGCATTAATTTTGTTGTACTAAAACATTATTTTTATGATATTATCTATAGTAAATATAAATCTATCATAATTCGACGCACTACCCGAAATAATTCAAAGTATAAATTTTTTCTGATTGATAACGATTACTTGATTTCAAGGAGATTTTGTTTTTAAATAGTGTATGATATGTACGATAAGCCATAACAAAAGATATATCTTTAGTTAACCACAGTTTAGTTATGTATTGAATACTGAGCTTACAAACTAAATTCAATATAATTTTATATCATTTTAATTTAAAACAGCGATAATATCATGTGTACTATTTATTTGTAATTATTAGAATATAAATTTATTAAAATAAAATGTTTGATTAATGGGTAAACAATAAATACAGCTATTATATTATTATGAAATTTTTTTTTATTGAAAACACGTTTGATTTTATCATATTTTTGATAGATATTTCTCGACACTTTTGTAGTATAGGACACTATTTTCTGTGTAAAGTTTTTATCTGATACTTTTAATAGTATTTTTGTAAATAACAATTTTCATAAACCCTTACTTGGTACACTTTTAGAATTTTTGTTTGTTATTACATTAAGCAATTTTTTAAAACCCATGTTTCGATGAGAAAAAAAGTTTTTTAAGAAAAAAACTAAATTTATTATTGAAAATTTATCTGAGTTGTCAAAACCATGTGTTGCAATAAAAGATTAATAATTTCTTTAAATTACTGTTTCCACATACTTTAATTTTTTATTAGAAAAAATTATATTAGTTTTAATCTGCAACAATTTTTTTAAAAAATTCAGTTAATTGTGAAAATATTTTTAGTTGAAAATTCATTTCTGTCTATTATAAAAGTTTGTATTTAAAGATTTGTTTTTAATTGTTAAATAATTTATTTTTACGTCAAGTTTAATTTTAATATTATGTAATTAATGCTTGGCCTATAAATACCAAGATCAAGATTATGTTAAGCCTATTAAAACTTTTTTAGTGATATCTTGCATTAAAGAACTCAAAGAACAAAGGTCGAAATCGTTCGTTCGTCCAATCTGAATCGATCTCAATTCTTCATAATAAGCGAAACATGACAATCACAGATTCCTTCTTTTTTATCTTATAATAAAAAGCTTATATCAACAATCTGTGCTATTTTTCAAATTTTAATTTAAAATAAAATTTAATTTAAAGCTAAAAATGAATGAAATAATACTTACATCTTTTAAACTGCTATTGACAGCACTTGGAAATACAGCAAAACCCAAAATTGCTCCAACAACAGCAATAACTAAGCCGACCGAAAAAGTGATCGACCTACACACGGGTAATCCCATGTTAATCCTTATACCACCTTAGCGAGTTTGGTACTTCTTTTTACGGTAAAATACTTATTTTTTCAACTGATTTAAAATTGACGTAATAGAATTAAATTTTATATTTATATACAAATGAAGAAAATGAAAAATGAAAGCAAGAAATACGTTTAGATATTCATTTTCTCTCTGTCTATAAAGCTTATGCTTACCAAACAGGTAATGTTAAAGTAATGCCTGGATTTGTGTGTGATCGATTTTATTTTATCTTTAACAATGTATTACAATCGTTTATCTATAGATTAATTACAGACGGAATCTTGAACTGATAAGTTAGAGCGACGATGAATACTCATACATATTCAATATTAATGCAAGATAAAAATATCAAAATTGTGTATAAAAAAAAAAATTGAATGATTTTGCTTTTTTTGCAATGGATTAATTTTTTAAGACCTAAATAATTAAATTTTTTTTTAAAAAAAAGGGACGTAATTCTGATAATGTGTGAGTTGTTCAGATTTATTTTTTCGAAATTTTAATTTGTATACTTGAAGATGATCGATTATAAATGACTTTGTTTATACATAATGTTTATTATAAAAAAAAGGGAATTAACGTAAACAGATTTATATATGAGATTTAGTGATTCGATTCACGGAAGTACTTGATTATAAAAGAACATCGCAGTTTACGGGGAAAGACAACCAGTTATACTTGGATTATCTTTTGTTAGATTGTATCATTTTTATTTGAATGCGTGTGCGTATTAATATCCCAAAATAAATATAAATTCAACATTTGTTATTTTATTTTTTTTCATGGAAAAATTTGACGCGCATTTTGTTTTATTACAAAATAAACACGTGAAAAATAAGTAGATAAATTTTTATTTTTATAAAACTGCATTCAGCAAAACAGTAAAATATACATTGATTTTCTTTGAATTATTTTATTTTTCTATAATATTAGATATGGGCCTGAAAATCAAAAAAATAACTTATAACAAATATAATATTTGGTAATTGCAATTTCTTTTAGAATTCATAATAAAATGTTTTTGTGTTGAAGGGCCACCTTTTGTACTTGCCAATTATTTTAAGAAACAATATCAAAATAGTATGTCCATAATTGAAAAAACATAAAATTGATTTTTTTATTCTATACATAATAACTCGTTTATTTGATTAGCAAGAATTTTTTTATAATTGTAGTATGTAAGTAATAATTAGAACAAAAAAAGCAAATTATTACTTTTTAATTCTATATTCGAATTCTTTTTTTTGATATCATAATGACTGGTAAAATATTTGTTAATTTATTTTATCATAGCTTAATTAATCACTCACTGTTCCAAGGAAAAATCTATTGTAGTACATACTTATATCTGATTGATTTAAGTTATCGATAATGAAAATTATTATTATTTATATATTTTTAAGAATTTTTAAATTTTAAATAAAATTTAAATTCTATGTAATTTTTATGACCCTACAAAATTAATTAATTTTTTTTTCCAATATTCAGTACACCAAATATTGGATTAAGTACAATGAAAAGCTAAAAAAAGCAAAGATTTATCAGTAATCTCGTCATTCGAGTGCTTAGGATTGATAGAGTACACAAGAAAAAACGAAATTCGATTTGTAATACCAAAGTTTATAACAAGATCACAATTTGAGATTTAACATAAAAATTAAATATAATAGTAAGAAATTAAACTAAATAATTTATTGTTGGAAAAATTTCAAGCATAATATCATGGAATTTTATTAAGTTCATAAAAAAGCTCATTAAATCTATCAATAATCTAAATTTAATAAATTTAAGTTAAGCGTAAACTTGATGGTTGCTAAATAATAGACTATTTACTCTTCCTTGGCGCAAATAATTATTTGCAAATACTCCAATTAAGCACTTGCACAACAACAAAATAATTTATCTCAATATTTTTTTTACTTATCAAAAAAACAATTAAAAATAAAACAATTAGATTTCTTTTTTCTTTTTTTTTTTAAATCTGAAAAGAAAAAAAGAAAATCATATTATTTATAATTACGAGGTTATAAAAATACGCGTCTCCGATAATCCAGCTTCAAGTTAAAATAAAATGAACTAGAATAGAAATTTCAAAATTCGCGCTCTATATACAGTGCCTGCACTCTGCGCAGTGGCCATCTTTAAATTTTTGGCGGCGTTCCGGGGAGGGAATGTTGTTGTTATTTTGCTGCGGGTGCGTGGAAAAAAGTTACTACGTACCTGTATAGCTGGCGCCTTTTCCGGAGAAAAAAGTAAGGCTTTGTTAAAATAGAAAGAAAAAACAACGTATTAAAGTTGGTTTATTAAAAATCGGAGTATAAAGGAATGCAGGTAATTCGTTGCTGTGAAAAATGAGCGTCGAAGAACGGATTGTCAAAGCCGTACAATCGGTTAAAGACGGACTTGTCTGCAGTATATGGTAAGTGTTTTCCCGCCCGTTCATACCTGTTGATGCGGTAATCCAATTGTGCAAGAAATCAACATTGCTTAGCTAATCAGGCTTACACGTGCTCGAGTTAATGTTTACAACCTTTTTTTTTTGCTTTTATGTTGGTTTTTGATATGTCTGGGAGAAGGATTTGAAGTTTTTGTATGCGCAATTTTGAGAGTATGGATTTGTAAACAAAGACATGACAGTCTTTTAAAGATTTTTATCTTTTAAAAAAGATACACAATGATAATTTGTGTGTTTAAGTATTAATTTCTTTGGGTACTGAAGCACAACATAATGTCATGTACTATTTTTTATTTCATTTTAAATTTATTGTCACTAAGGTTAGTTTCTAGAGTAATAATTAAAATTTATTTATTTTTATTATAGCCTAGAGATATTTAAAGAACCTGTCACAATAAAATGCGGACATAAGTTTTGCAAAAATTGTATTCAAACAGTTGTCAAGAATGACAAGGCTACCTGTCCTAATTGCAACATAAAAATTAATAAAAGGGCAGTACCCTTAGAAGGCAATAAGTTGTTGCAATCTTGCGTTGACAACTATCATGTTTTGGTACAGGCTATTCTTGACGATTCTGGCATTGATAGTGAGTAGAAGTTATCAAAGCAATTGTTATTTTTTTTAACTTTTAAAAACTTGAAAAGTTTATAAACATTTGACAAGCTTATAAATATTAATAAACATATTTAAAATTTTTAATTGATTTCAGCTACTCAGCCTTACTCTCAGCCTAAACATACTAAAGAAAGTGTGACTAATAATGAAAAGTCAAACATATCAAGGTTTGAAGCATCTTCAGTTAAATCATTTTGCTCCTCTGCAGTAAATAAAAAGCAATCAGGAAAAGCTGACTTTCAGCATCCTCCAAAAAAAACAAGACTGTCATTGAATAAAAAAGTATCAAACAATGATACTGCTAAATCTTCAAATTCTCCCCAGAATACCTTACATAAATATTTATCAAATAAAAGCAATGTGAATGATCCGATTCAAAGTGATGAGAAGGTAAAATGTTGGTTACAAGAATTATCACCAACATTAGATGAACCTGCCATAGACTCTGATTTAGAATGTAATTTAAACTTTGATCTAAAGCGAAATACCTATGGACAACCTATAAACCTTGAAAAATCTCCATTTACTAAATTGAGAGAAGAATATGAAACAAGTTTGGATAATACCGGTGATAACAAGTCTGTAAATGAGACTACGGAAAAAATAAGTAAAGGGTCCAGTGAAACAAAGCTTAAAGAAACTCAAAAGCAAAAACAAGAAGATGAAATGATGGCTAGGAAAAAGAAGGTTACTCCAAACAATTCAGAATTGCTTCTGAAGACTCCATCTTCTGTTCCAGCTTTATCTCACTCAGATGCAGGTGACTGGCGAAGAGTGAAGAAAATTGGAAAGGAGATGCAAGTAAAGACATTTAAATCTTTGCATGTTAGTAAAGAAAAAAATTCATCTGCTGCTGCAGATGACATAGTGCCTTGTAATTTAGCTAATAATAGCAGAAACGTTTTTAAAGAATCTGATGCTAAAAACTCACCTAGTGAAACTAATGCAAAGGAATCAAAACGGATTAAAACTTCTACAAATGATTCTTCTAGAACAAAAAAAAGTCCACAAGTTTTAATACAGGCGCACAAAAATCAGTCAGCAGATTCAACAGCATCACTTAATGAAGATATGTCTTTAACTTGCATGGATGAAATAAAAATGAATGAAATAATTGGTATTGATTCAAAACAGAATGTTCCATCCACATCTGAAAAAACTAAAGGTACATCTAATAAGACCACAAGTAATACTTCACCAAATTTATTAAAGGTCGATGCAGAAAGTTGTGAATCAGAAAATAAAAATCTTGATGATCAATTGTTGAATACAAGAACCTCTAGTAATCTTTCAAGTTCTCCTACAAAACACAAGCTATCATTAAAATTGAAGTTACAAACGCCAGCAAGTTCAAAGTCTTCAAGTTCACAAAAAACATCAAATCAAACACAAACAACAAATAAAACAGTTGAGTCACCTATCCAATCTTCACCTGAAAGATCAAAAAGTAGGTTGTCACTTAAATTGCCAAATAAAACCACTGCTAGTCCGGTTAAAAAAATTCTATCTCCTGTGAAAAAAGTCCAAGCTAATGTAAAAACATTTAAATCATTTAAAGTTGCAGAAGTACAGAATAATCGTATTACTCCTTTTAAAAAGTTAGGTAAATTTACTAAAAACAAAAAGAAATATCCCTTTTTATATCTTGGTAAATTGGCTCCAAAAGAAATACTTACAATATCTAGTAATAAAGCATCCCTTATAAAAATTAAAAGTGTCGAACCTGTAAATATTGAATATAGAATTATAAATGAATTAGTAAATGAAAATAAAGTGGAAGAATCAAAAAATTGCAAAGAAGTAAAAACAATTTCACCAGAAAAGGATTCACAGCTAAAATATTTAACTTTAGATTCTCCAAATCGTAAATTAAAGAAAAATGTAAATATAGATGACAATTTAGATGTCAATAAATCAATTGCTTCCAAATCAAAACCATCCATTAAAGTTAAGGAGACTGATCAACAAATTTTTAGAAACACAAGATCTAGAAAACACTTACTTACAGAAGAAGATAAAGATATCATTCAAAGTAGTATAGATTCAGGTAATGATAATAAAAGTTATCAATCAAAATCTTCCAGAAGCAGTCAGAAAACAGTTATAGAAATGAAAGTTACAGCTGATGTTCATGCACCTAATCAAGTTTCCTCTCAAAGCGATGTAGAAATCGAAAAATCACCGACTCCAATGGAAATTTGCAATAACAATGATAAAGATCGAGATGAGCTTATAAAAATTCTTGAAGATACGCCTGATGGATCAGAAATTACCAACATTTCAATAAATTCATCTCTAACGGACGACAATGAAGTCAAAAAATCCAATCCTTGTGAGAAGCCATCTGATAAAAGTACCAGTAAAATTGTAACAGAAAATCTTGAACAACCAGAGGTAGAAGCGATGGTTACTGATCTGACGAAGGACGACGAAAAGGCAATGTCACCGACTTGTAGTTCGGAAAGCATAACGATGAGGCGTTCATCATCGAAAAAGAAACGCACGCTCTCAATATCTTCGTCCGAAGAGGATCCTGATGATAACGACGTATCATCTATAATAGACAAGTGGTGTGGCGCACAGCCTGCGGTAAAAAAAGCAAAAGTTACGAGTGACTCAGTTTGTTCTACCGAAGATTACATTAATATTGAAGATGATGAGCCGTCTATAATTGAGCCTCAACAAGACCAACCTATCAATGATATCATCGACAAAGTTAAAGGCTCCAGAGAGTTAGATTCAAGGAAATTGAATGTCCTACCTAGTTCCCTTCATTCGGCTGATCTTTTTGAAACGAATGAACAAAGTGTCATTGCCCAACGGTTTGATAATGATAAATCATCTGAGAAGAAAATTATTGATAAAGGTAGTTTGGCCGATTTGAGCCCGTCAAAAAACAGCGACAAAGAAAATTTTCAAGGAAAAAATGTGGAGGATGTTACGTTGCTCGATAAAAAGCAATTTGAAAGAAATAATTCAAATGTTTCTGAAAATTCAGATGGATCTAATAAAGAAAACGATGAGATATCAAAGGATTGCGTGTCTAAGAGTCGAAATGATCAGTATTTGGTTCGCGATAGCCTAATAAATATGACGCAAGAGCAAGTAGATTTAAAACGTGTAGAAAAAGCACTCATTGGAATCGATTTGTCGAATCCACAATTTGAGAGCGAAAAAGACGAAGAAATTGTGGCTGCTACACCCCATAAAAAGGTTTGTTATTTTAATTTTTTTTTTTTCAGTTTTCTGAATTCAACAAATTTTTATAATTATTTCGATTTTATTTCAATTTTATTTATATTTAAATATTTTATATTTGTTTGATAAGTTATTTTTAATTTTCTTTTATTAAAATTTTATGTTTTTGATTACTTTATATTAGGGTAAATCATCTAACGACGATGATTTTGATACGGATAACATTGATGCAACTCCAATTGCCAAAAAAAAGTATAAAAACTTACATTCAAACATAATATGTTGTTTGCATATTGTATTAATTATTTCTTTTTTTTTTAGGCAATACAATTTCCCTGCAATATCTAATCCGGCAGCATTCGACTCCCCGATATTATCGCCAGAAGAGCGTCGCAATGTTATTCCAGCGATAACACCGATGCGAAACAGGAAGTCCTACCCTCTGTGTCATAGCACTCCGATGTCTGTTACGAGTCCAACAAAGGAACCCGCAAAATCGCGAAATATTACTTTAGTTTGTAGCAGTTTATCAACTGAGAATATCAACGTGGTCAAAAGTTTTGCAAAAAAGTTTAATGCCAAATTTTCGAATAACTTTACAATGGATGTTACACATGTAATTGTTAGCACGGATCCGGAAACAAAAAGTGCACCGAAGACCAGCAAGTATATACAAGGTATTGCTTTTAGAAAATACGTAATTAGCTTTCAATGGATTATAGATTGTATAAAGCAAAATACGCTGCTGGATGAGGATGATGAAAATTACATTGTTCTGGATCCAGAAAATTTGGAACCAGGATCAAAAAAATCACGAGATAGAATTAAAAATTTGTACGATGGTTTTGCATTTTATTGTGTAAGGCCATTCAACTCAATGTCTTTAGACGATTTTGAAGTAAGTCTTCATTTTTTATACTTTAACTTTTTGTTAATAACTATCTTTAATTAACAAATTACATTTTAATTTTTCTTTTTTTTTTAAGAATATTCTAAAATTTAATGGTGGCGACGTGAAATCAGGAATTAAAGAAGTTTCGATGTTAAAAAAAAAAATTAAATTAATAATTCTTGACTCTGAAGTTGAACGGGACGAACATGGTTACTATTTAAATATTATCTATTATAATACAGTTTACAAACTTAATGTTTTTTAATGTGAATATTACAAATTTTTCAGATTTGGAGATGCTTAAAAAATCAGAACTTGTTTTGGTATTTTTTGAATGGGTTGTAGATAGCATAAGTGCCTATAACATTTTGTCACTGGCACCATACTTGTGTGAAACAACTGTTGAAGAAGCCTTATCTCTGGGTATTCCAGAAGAATATCTCACCAGTGAAGAAGAAGAAGATTAGATTTTTGTAATGTAAAATATTTAATGTTAAAAGTTAGTTCTTTATTATTTCAAATTTTCTATTATTCGTCTTCAATAAGGACATATTTTCGTTCAAAGAGTATTGATTAACTTAAATACTAATAGAATAAACAAAATAATCAATTGTGATATTCCTCTTGTTATGAAAGAAAACCCCATTAAAAGTTTAAATATTTAAACACTAAATAATAAGAAAATAAAAATGCTTTATATCTTAGTTAACAACATAAATAAATACTATATGTTAACATTGAAGGAAGATTCCAAATATGTGTATTTATGTGTACATAAATTTGTTCTATTATTAAAGATTGTTTATTGAATAAGTATATTTTAATTCATTATATATGAACAAATTAATTACATTGTTAAAAAAAATTACAATCATGATCATACTTTTATTTATTTATTTTTTTTTACAAATGTACATGTAAGAAATGATTTTATAAATATTTACGTAAATAAAATTGAGCAATTTAATTAAAAAAGCTTTTCTTTTATTGATAAATTTAAGTTGTATTTTTTATCAATTTTTATTTTGTTTTAAAAAATTTAAAGTAAGATTTTAATTTGAATGTGTAAAATTAAATTGAAATCATAGTGCTTACCACAAACGATACTATTAAAATTTAAAAATGCAAAATGATAATTGATTTTTTATTAATTGAATAAAACAATAGTGAAAGCCTGATGAAAAATATTATGTATGATACTTTAAGTCATTTTACAACTATTTGTAGAATTTAATTATTTTCGTATCCATTTAGTATTTCTTCAAGTCCAAAAATAAAAAAATTGTATAAATAAGTGAATAGAAACAATTTTTATCTAATAACATTTTATTTTAAAAATTATCGCAAGTTTCATTAGTAATACAAGATTTTTATTGAAAATATACATTTTGTTACATAACTTTTATTTAAAAATAATGTAATGTAAGTTTAAATTAACAAAATTACTCCTCGTATCTTACAACTTTAACTTCAGATATTAAATTTGAAGTCTACCTGCCTCTACCGCGACCTTTTCCTCGGCCTTTACCACCGCCTTTCTTACGTCCATTTCTTTGTTTTTTCCTTTCTGCGATCTCACGTGCTTTTAATATTTGCTCGGGTGTCTTAAGCTCGCTTTTAACTTTGAGTTTTTCTTTCAGCTTTAGATTATGCCTTGCCCAATGTGTATTTGGCGCAGTTAATACTAGAAAAGAAAAATTTTATTAATTAAAACTTAATTTTTACTTATTAACATAAAATTGTAAGCTATTTATTTATTTTTTCTTTTAATGCAATGATATTAGTTTTCTTTACTTATTTGACAATTATAAGATTAGAGCACTTACACCTATCCATTTGAGTGGCTGTTTCTTCATCAGCTTCATTTTCAATCTCTGTCTGAGCTTCAATTTTATTCTTTTCTTTCCACTTTTCGTATCGTTCTGTCTTATACGTTTTAGGTATCCAAGCACCCGATTCAGTTCGTATTTTGCCGAACTTGGAATTCTAAAATTAGAATTAACAAATTAATTTGATAGAGATAAAAATTGTTAGATTAACTTAGAAAATTTCTTACAGTTTCAACAGTAACCATCTTCTTTTTCTTACGATCCCATTTTTTAATTTGAGTCTGTAATCTTCTAGAATCGTCGTTGTCGGCGCAAAGTTCAAGATGAGCCTTTTCCGCTTCGGATACAAAATCATTTACAGCATAACTAAAATTAAATAAAACAAAATATTCATTTTATTTTAAAGTCAAATAAAAGCTGCTTGCATAAAATTAAATATTTACCCATCTTCAGTATGTTTATCTGGTGCAGTATAAGGTATATAAAATTCTTCATCTTTAAGCTTTTTCTGTTTCTTCTTCTTTTCATTGCGATACAAATCTTCCATTTTTCGTTTTCTAGGAACTATTATTTGACTAAAAGCGTTGTTGATCTCATCATTGCTACTTGAGGGAAGATTTGATTGATCTTTCTTATCTAAAACCATTGTGTTAAATGTTAAAACTTACACATATTTATTAGCATAGACAATATGTTAACTTGCTCTGTACCTTCAATCATCCAATTTTGCTTTCCTTCAATTTTTCTGTGATGATTGAGAATATTTTCTTTGTGAAACGCTCTTTTTTCTTTCATCACTTTATAATCGGTTGAAGAAGGTTTGGCAACGATTTCAAATACAGTCTAAAAAATAAAATAATTGTTATATTTTTGTAAAACTATTGTTCATTTAGTCAATTAATTAGTCAATTAGTTATTTAATCAATTTTTGTAATATACCCCACGAGGTCTATAAGTTTTCATTTTGGAAAGTAAATCATGCGCCTCATTATTGAGTTCTCGGAATTCCGGCAATATACCAGCTATTGATATATCAAATTCTTTAACTCTTTTTATACTTTCAATTGATGCATGTGGTCTAGATCTCATATACTTTTGATATGCATTATCACACACGTTTTGCATATTTGACTAAAATTTAATTATAAAATTAATTTTATGCTAAATATTTTAATAGTAATTGCTTATGAATCATCTTACAATATCAGTACTATTTTCATGATATAATATTAATTCAGATAATTCTTCTTCAACCATAGACTGAGGAAGTTTTCCTATTGCTTCATCTGGGACTTCCTTTGTCGAGGTAGGAGGGACTATTTGAAATGATCGTCCCAGAAATAGATGTAAATCTAAAAGGTGAGCATATTCATCAGGACCAATTATATTATAAGCAGTTCCACTTCTTCCAGCTCGAGCACATCTACCTGATGAATCATCAAAATTATATGTTGATGTCAAAAAGAAAAGATTTATAAAATATTAATATTGCAACTTACCCACTCTGTGAACAAACAATTTACTTTTTGCGGGAAAATTGAAGTTAATAACATTATCTAAATGAGGTATATCAATACCTCTAGCAGCCACATCCGTTACAACAAGTACTTTTACTTTTCCCAATTGAAATTTAGCTGCATTAATTTTACGGGCAGTTGGATCTAAATTAGAGTATATAAATGCATTTTCAATTCCTGCTTGATCTAAAATCTGAAAATTGTGTAAAATAAAAAAATATATTCAATGTAGATGTAGAAACTATTACACAATTTGATTTATGATGTTATACATTGTTTGTTATGAAAAAATAAAAAAAATTACCGCATGAATATATTCAACGTGATGTTGAGTTGCAACAAAAATTACAGTCTGTGATTCAGGCTTAATAACATTTTTTAACAAACACATCAAAACAGCCAACTTTTCTTCAGGTCTGCATGTTATAAAACAAAGTTTTAACTGTTCTGGCAATTTACTTTCAACATCAAGACGAACAAGAACTGGGTTTCTAAGTCCTATTTTTGCAAATTCTACCAGTATTTTTGGTAATGTTGCTGAAAATAAAAGCACTTGTTTTCCTCTTGATAATCTGCTTGATATTTCATTGATTTGTTCTCCAAAACCCATTTCAAATAATCTATATTTGTTCATACGTTTTAATTAGTAATCATAATTGATTAATAAAAAAATTAAAAATTTGTTATCAATATACAAACCTGTCAGCTTCATCAAACACTACAATCTCAATATTTGCCAATTGCGCATTCATTTCAACTAGAACATGAAGAAGTCTACCTGGAGTAGCAACAATAATATCTGGATTTCCATGAAGAGCAGAGAATTGATTATCCATACTGTCACCTCCTAAGATCACAGCTGCTTTTAACCCTGTATATCTACCAATTTCCTTGATAAACTTTAATGTCTGCAATGCCAATTCTCTGGTAGGCGAAAGAATTAACGCTCTTGCTCCAGACTTGGCTTGTCTGGCTTTTAATTTCTCAAATATGGGTATGAGAAAACAAGCAGTTTTACCACTTCCAGTGCGAGCCATAGCAACAACATCACTACCCGTAATTGCTACTGGTATAGTCTACAAAAAAAAGAAAAAGAATTAACGCATAAGTATCTTTATATTTCAACACTTAAATGTGTCTAAATTAAATTTACCTTTCTTTGAATAGGTGTAGGTACTTTGTAACCACGTTTCAAAATACCTTTCAATACTGGATAACTCAGACCCATTGCCTGAAAGCCACCAGATTTTTTCGTCAAAGATTTTTTACCTTTTTTCTTTTTCTCAACAACATTATCCTCCTCTTCCTCCTCCTTCTCACTGTCGTTATCAATA
Organism: Leptomastidea abnormis; assembly: GCA_030522805.1. Taxonomy (NCBI): domain Eukaryota; kingdom Metazoa; phylum Arthropoda; class Insecta; order Hymenoptera; family Encyrtidae; genus Leptomastidea; species Leptomastidea abnormis. The sequence continues at coordinate 16,954 of JAPYZE010000807.1, forward strand.
TCATTCTGTCCAGTTTGTTTCATTGGTTTCATTTTACCTCGAGCCATTTTTATATCAACAATTTTCTCTTTGCGTGGATTACCTAATACGAAAACATAAGCGCACGTGTTTACGATTGCTTACCGGAGTGACAGATCTGTCTCATTGTCTCATAACCTCACTTATATTATGCTGTTCTGCTATTGGTCGTCTGTTATAAGTCTGTTCGTTTAACGCAATATTGACGTTACAAATTCTTGAAAAATTACGACTCCGAACGCGAACGAAATTTAAAATTTAAAATACGCCAATCATTAGCTCAATTAGCTGTTATTTAATAACGACGTAAAAATACAGTTATGTGCTAAAAAACAAATGGTATTTAACGCATTAAACGTTAATGAAATTAATTACTCCAAAAAAAATTATATCGGTATCGCAGTAATTCACAGCAAAATTCATTAAAGATATAATCGTCATAGTGACCGATTTTGTATTACGTGTACTTATACCGTAAATAGTTTAAAGAAGAAGATCAAACCTTAAAAAAGTCTACCAAGGTTCGTGCATAAAAACCTCGGAAGCGCGAGCGCGAAGTATACAGTGTAGTTTTATCGTTTTTTAGATACAGCATCAACAACCAGTAGTCGTCCATCTCCTCTCATAAAAAAAACATGTCGTGACTCGCTAAGAAAATATATATATAAAAAATATCCATGATTGTCACGCCCAAATACTGAATTGTTGGTACCAAAAATTAAATCTCATAATGTTCGCGAAAATGAAGTGACCATAATAAATACATATTACTAAAAAACTAAGTCATTTTAAAAAAAAAAAAAAATCGTGTAGAAATCGACAACGAAGATGAGCAACAAGTGGGATAGAACGCGTGCTGCACTCAAGGAGCTACTTAACGTCTTGAGTTGCTCTATGTGGTATGTAAACACGAGATAAAAAAATCGGAGTACTTATTACTTATATCCGATAATTAAAATTTGAAGTCACGCGCTCTTGAATTTCATATACATTTTTCTTTTTGATTTATAGCAATAAAGGTTTGCATAAGCCGCAGCAGTGTATTAGTTGTGGCAACTATACATGCTTATCGTGCGTAAACAACGGCCGATTTTCAGCTTGTATACAATGTAAATTAGATGCGAAGAATTGTAATTTTGTTGAAGACAAAACGATCGAAAAAATCATTCAAGCTTGCTGTGCCATTGCTGAGGAAGTTCAATTTGAGTGAGTGTTTTATTTTTGGCTCTTGAGAGATTTAATTAAATTCGGCGGTGTTGCTTGGAGATATACGTTTTTATTTGTTTATAATTGTTTATTTTTTTAGAATTTGTAAGAATGAAAAAAATGATAATTTAGAAGTCAAAATCAAAGATGTGCCTAATGATGATGTTGACGATAATATAGATGTATCTATGAAAGACTTAAGTATTAATAATGACAATAGTAATAACAATACTACAAGTACCTTAACAAAGAAACCAGTGAAAAGACTGAAAAAAAGGAAGGCAGCCACAAACTGGAGACATAGTGGGAGTGAACCAAAACTTACAAAATATAATAAAGTTTTGGAAAATCCAAAAAATATAAATAAAAGAAATCCAAAGGGAGAAACATTGTTATTGGAGGCCTGTAGAAAGGTACTTTTTGCTTTTTTATTTTTATTTTAATTTTATTTTCTGATGCAATCATTTTTGTTGTTACATTTGGATTTTGATTTTTTTTAGAATCGGGTGGAGATTGTTAGGAGCTTGTTAAAAAAAGGAGCAGATCCTGACATGAGTTGTTACGCAGGCTGGACACCTCTGGTAATTATTTAGCAGAGCATTTAATTGTACTAAATTAAAATAATAATTGATTATTAAAATATATATTTTCATACTTATTGTAGCAAGAATGTGTTGACTTTTACTTTGTCCAAATAGTGGAAATCTTATTAGATAAAGGTGCTGATGTGAATAAAAAAGGCTTTGAGGGGCGTACAGCCTTACATGAAGCAGCTAAAAATAATAATTTAGAGTTAGTAAAATTATTATTAAAATTTCACGCAAAAAAAAATATTCTGGATGATAATCAAAAAAGGCCCATGTAAGTGTAGCATTAATTTTATTGCTATTATTTAATTATTCTATTTTACAAATATCAATTTAATAAAAATCTTTTTAAAAGTTCTTGTTTGAAAAATAATTATTGTTTTTTAGAGATTATTGCACATCAGCAGAAGCACAAATTTTACTATCTGATGAATCTAGTATTAATGAAAAATTAGAAGATGAGACTACTTTAGACAGTAAAAATAATCTTGAAGAAGGAGAAACTTCAAATGGTTTTGTAAGAAAAACTTGTAACAGTAATGGAATACAAGAAGACCATTCTAAGGATGTAAAGGATGAGAACGATACAGAGGACATTGAAATCGTTTTTGAAAATATAAATGAACCTAATGCTATTACTGATTCTTCCAATATCTTACAAGACAGTATTAATGATAGCAGAAAACCAACAAACCCAAAAAATAGTATAGCTTCAAAAGATATACCTAATATAAATTATGATTTAAATGTTAATCTTACAAGCTCTCCAAAGAGAAAATCTAGTATTAACAATTGTAAAGATATAATTAAGAATTCTTTCTTAAATATCAATAAAAGTTGCGCTAGTGTAGACAGTGAAGAATTTATAGATGTTATCAATTAATTGTTATAAAAGTATTATTTTAAGTTTTATATATTTTATATCAAAATTGTAATTAGATTTAGCAATTTTAGTAAACAAATATCCTAAACATATTCTAACATGGAATTATGAAAAAAAATCTAAAATGTACTTATTTTCATAATTTCTTTAAAATTTTATGTGCAATTATAATCCAAAATAAAGTTTATACTTTTTTTAAAAAGTTTTTTTTGATTTACCTTAATAAAGTTTGCATAATATTTATTATTATAATTCTTTTTATTTTTTTATTACTTTTCTTAAAGTCTTAGATTTATTTATTTTACTATTTTACAATATAAAATTAGAAAAGCAATACAAAAATAAATTTTTAGTTACAAATTTTATAATGTTGGTAATAAAAGTTGGCTTATATTAAAATCCCTAAACAAAATTACCAAATATTAAATGAAAGCGCGGGAATCTTGATCGGTAACCATTAGTAAACAATTAACGTTACAAGTAAGTAACAATCTAATAAATGTGAATGATATTAAGATAATAATTATATTATTAAATAAGGACATTAAATATAGTAAAAATGGCAGCAAATACAATGTGGGTCAAAACATATGAGGCTTTAAAAAACTTTTCTCTTGCTCTAACCTGTAAAAATTGGTACGTAAATATTGCACAATGTAATTAATTTTTTTTTTCAATTTATTATCTTATTTTTATTTTATCAATTATTTTAAAGCAATAAAACACTTGCAAACCCTAAACAATTTTTGAATTGTGGACATTATGCATGTGGTTCATGCATTGGAAGTGAAACCAATTGTATCATCTGCAATATACCTGGAGGAGTTACTGATACTTTTACTGATTCTACTTTAAATGACCTAATAAAAAACTTGAATATCATAGCAGAGGCAGTAAATTTAAAGTATTTTCTTTTTTAAATATTTTTTCATTAAAATATAAATAAGATTTATGTTTCAAAAAATTCATGTAAATTTTTAGTTTGGATCATGACAATGTAATCAAAAGTCCACCAGCATCAGTGTCTAATAGCGACAACGTTACTAAAAGAAGTACTAGAGGAAGACCTCTGAAAAATACTAAAAAAGTTAAATTAACAAATGACCCAATGAATGCATCTGTCTGTGATTCTACTATAAGTAAAAGTACTTTCAGTATACCAAAAAATATTGACAAAAAAAATAGCAAAGGAGAAACAGCCCTGCATATTGCTTGTCGATCTGTAAGAAATAAACTTTTGTTATTTTTACAAGATGTGATAAAGATTTTTTAATTAAAAAATAATTGTAGGACAATGAAGAAAGAGTTAAAGCACTACTAGATGCAGGAGCCAAAACAAATACAAAAGATAATGCAGGATGGACACCTCTGGTATGTGACTTTGATTTAGTAACTCAAATTATTTACTTAAATTATTATGTAATTGTCAATTTACATTTTAGCAAGAAGCTGCTAGTTATGGGTGTAAAAATATATGTGAAATGCTTTTGAATGCAGGAGCAAATCCTAATATGTATGGGTGTGATAATAGAACTGCTCTTCATGAAGCTGTAATGATTAATAATTGTAATTTAGTATCATTACTTTTACATTATAATGCAAACAAAGAAGCATGTGACAATGTAGGAAAAAAACCTGTGTAAGTTTTTATGATTTAAAATTAAGTATCAAATACTTTATTACAACAATGTTATTTTAATTTTAGAGATTATTGTCACACAAAAGAAATGAAAAATTTGTTTATGAGCTCAGAAAAATTGGAAATTAGTAAGACAATGTCTCCTAATGTAACTGTGTCTTCTAATTTGTCAAGTGAATCATCAAATAATTTTAATAAAATCATATTATATGGATCTCATTTAAAGCCAAAAAATCATAAGCTTTTGATTAAATTAAATAATGATAAGAAAATAAAAGTTCACAACAATCTCAGGTACTTTTTAAATATTTTCAACTATTTTTATCATTTAATAAGAGTTTAATAACATAAAGTCTTATTACAACAGCCCTTCAGTAAGTCATGTAGTGATTGAGACAGAATCAGGTGACAATATTACACTATCATTGGATATACTACAAGCAATATTGTATGGAAAAATTTTACTGAACAGTGATTGTAAGTTATTATTGGCATATTTTAAATTTTAAACCTTATAAGTAATAAACATAAAAATAATTATATTTGCAGGTTTATCAATACTTACAGAAGCAGAAAATATTACTTTGGATAGTTTAAATCTTTTTGAAGTGAATCCTCCTCAGTTAGACGATGGTCCTACACGCGCTAGAGAGACTATTATAGCTCAAAACCCTAAATTATTTAACAATTGCTGCTTCTTCTTTGCTATAAAGAGTAACGTATCTTTCAAATATGATCTAGTATCCTTTACAAAAGTTGATCTAATGAAACTCGTTGCTGCTGGGGATGGTGTTGTACTTACGCGAGAGCCGAAAGTAGAAGACATCCAAGGTTCTTTGAAACCTTTTCACGTTGCGCACGATCCAAAACATTCGTTACACAAATGCACTCATTACATAATTTATCTACCTGACGATGATAGCTCCCAATTTAATACTAATCGGATAATTTATAATATGCCAACCCTAAAAAGTTTGCCTTTAATGTGGTTTATTGAATCAATACTTAGATATAAATTGATAGATCCCATTGATATGGGTTTGTTGTCAGAATAATTTAATTTAGAAAAAAATATATTTTTTATTGTTTATTTCTTATGGATTGGGTTAAATCTTTATTGACATATGGATAACAGTAAATCTTAAATCTAATGTATTTAAAAATAGGTAATAAGTTCTATTAGCATTATTTTCAAAATTTTAAGATTTTTATAATTTGATAATTTAATTGAAATAGGCTTAATGTTAAGAATAAGAAAAATGATAAGTTAAAGTCACTATTATAAATTATTTAATCATAAAAAAGTATAATAAAGATTTGCTATTATTTTGTTTATAGCAAAAAGTAAAGATGGCTGTCTGTAAATAGTTAACAATAGTTTTATACATTTTGTACTACAAGTACCTGCAAAAACAAAGATTTCATTTTATATTAGACATAATGTTTGGCATTTGTCAAACTATTACATTTAATTACATTAATATTTATTTACATTAAACTTTTTCATTCATTTAAAAAAAATTTTCACTTTTGTTGACCGATTGCAAGAAAAAAACATAAATCAAAACTAATAATCTGTAAATTTGAATACATATTCCAAAAATTTGATTTATATTCTATTTCATCGGTAATGTTTTATATCTGATAAAATTATAAGGATATTCTTTAATTATTATGTTATCAGGTCTAAACCCAAATTTTTTTCATTCATATAAATTAATTATATTTGGTTTCAGTTTACTGTAATTTTTCCTAAAAAGATATTGTATATCAAAACTGTTTTTAATAACTCTATGTTATAATTGTGTTATAATTATTAATTTTATAAAATTCACTCTGTGTTTAGTATCCTAAATTTAAATCAATAAAATAATTTTCAATATTAAACACTTTATTTTTCATTTTCTATATCTACTATAATAAATCAAATTTTTTTTGTTTTTATATTCAATAACTAAACTATCGACAAACAATAATAAAAAAAAATTCACTCTTATCGATTCAAGTAAAATCGTATGAGCAACAATAAATTATATTTTATTTTTACACAATTTTTATTTCCCAAAAAATCAATCTGAATTTTGATTGAATATGTTAAAATTTTTTAATAACATCAACTTTTTTGCCTTAAAAAAACAAAATTTTCAACAACACTTACAAAACCGATCATGAAAAATTTGAGGCCACTTGTTTCTCATAACCAGATCCTCCGCTTTAATTTGATAAAAAAATCGTCGATTACCTCCAACACCTTCGCAGAATGAAAATTACATACCGTAATATATATGCTAACTGTACTTCAATTTATAAAAATGTAATAAACCATTATATATTCCCATCCAAAAATTACAAGGTCCCGCGATAATTTTCTCTCAAGATTTACTACCACTTTGCGTAAATTATCCTTGCAGCAAATTTAAAATAACCCACATGCGATCGTCGAACGTTCACATCAATATACATATCCAATGAAATAGAAGGAACATATTTATATGTTTATCGGGTGGGAGTAGTATACCGTAAAGTTTCTGTGGCACATGCAGTTTATTTTATGAGGCGTTTGCTACCAGAGGCATTATTTATCATCATCGAAAACTTGTCATATAATTTCGGGAGCTCGTTATAAAAGAGTAGCTCATTTTTACACATGCGCTCTCAATTTTCTTTTAATAAAATACATATACGAAAACTGTGATACGCTTCAATAGATTCTGTGTTTGTTCGATTAATAAAAAAATAAATCCCATCAGTCTATTAGTTTACAAATTTTTTTTTTTTTTCTAATAACGATAATAGGTAATAATAATAGTAGTAGACTGCTATATAGATGTAAAGTTTTTATAAAATAAGAACGGTGAACATAATTTTGACTCTTTTCTTGTATATCTAAAATAAAAAGTACAAAAAGTTATTTAATTTAAGTCTAAATTTATATAATCGAACAAAATTTTACGAAAGCTAAAGCAAAGCTTGTTTTTGCAAATATGAATTATTTGCAAAGTGTGCGTAAAAAAATCGAGCTTTTACGCACAAGTATCAAAACATACTACTTATATTTCTATAATAAAGTAAACTTTAAACTTACTATATACCTACTCATATATGTGTAAGCATATATTGTACGATATATAAGCTTATAAAAATCGGTAAGATATTCCCATATTTATGCATATAAGTGATCATATAAAAGGAGATCGCGATAATTGTCACCAGGAAAATGAAGATCGCGTGTCGCTTTAACAACTTGACATTTACAACTTGGAAACAGATAGAAAAAAAAAGAAGATGTGAGCAAGTTATAAAACAAAAATAAAAAAAAAAAGAAAAGAAAGCTGGCTATGTGTCACATAATAAGAAAAAGCTTTTTTAATCTTAGGCTCGCTAGTATCCTTTAGTAGGTAGAATCGAAATCTCAAATAAAGAATAGGATAATTTAGAAATTGTTATAACTTGTTATTACCTATTAATAAAAATTAGCGCGCTATATTTTAAAGCTCTATACCTATTTTGATCTCAGCGTAGTTATATAGAAGAAAAATAAAAGTAGGTACGTATACCAAATTATCAGTATTTGGTGCTAATCTTCTTTCAAAATCCCTGAGTTGTGCTATTATGTCTTTTTGTCATTTTTCAAAGTTAAGCTATGGTATTCATCTGAGGTGTCGATATGTAAAAATTTAAAAAGGAGAGAAGAAGAACGAGAAAGAGGGAGATAAAGAGAAAGAACATCAGGAAAAACCGCAAACACTTGCTTCCTGAGGGAAGATGTAGCTTGTTTTTCTCGCGGTATATAATATGTGCATACACACCTCTCATAATATACTGATACCTACATGTAAAGTGAGAAAGAAAGAGAAAAAGAAAGACTCGAAGCACAAGTGTCTGTATAAAAAGAGAAAGACCAAGTGTAATACTATGTAGCAAAGCAGCGGTGCAAGAAGCAATACATATCGAGCCTCTATTGACCATATATATAAAAGAACGGAGAACCCACAAGGTATAAGTATATATATGTATACCATACGCTTCTTCGTTCGATGTCTTGTTTTCCCTCTCTCTTTTTTCCTCTTTCTTTCTCTTTCTCTCTTTTACGCTGCGTAGCCTCGATGTGTATAGTTGTACTGTATATACACATCAAGAGAGTAAGAGAAAGAACGTCAGTATCTCTCTCTCTCTCTCTCTCGCCGCACACCCTGACCCAGAAGAGAGTACGCCGGGACCCCTCAGTCCCATTCCGGCAAGCCGACGATAACGAGCCTGCAAAGTAAGCTCACATACTCTCACGCACACACATTATCGCGTTATATTCGCGTCCGCGTGTATATTCTGTACTTCCTGTGTTATTTTGCATATATAAGGGATATAAAAAAAAAGACAATTTTTTTTTAAACTTTATTTTTACCGATTTTTCGATCCCTCTTTGTTTTTTTTTTTAACGTTTATTATAATTTTTAATTTTAAATCGGTAATAGATCGGTATTAGATCGGTAAGCAATATAACTGTTTTGTTGATCAAGGTCAGGAAAGCCGGTGTTTTGTTAAAAGTAAAAGAAGAAGAAGAAGTTGAAGTTGAAGTTAAAGTTATACCTAATCCAAGCAAAAGGAGTTAAGGGTTGAAAGTGTCGAAGAAGAGCAGCTATAAGAAAGAAGAAAACGAAGAAGAAGAAGAGATAGAAATAAAAAAAGAAAAAGACGAAGAGGAGGAGGCATGCCGCGGCAGCGGGGGAGCGCCGGGGCGCTACTGGCGCTGCTACTGCTGCTCGCGGCCCGGGGTGATAATAATAATGTGATGGTCTTAGGACAGGACGATGACTCCCTAGCCGGCAGCTTTCTATCGGGTATGTATATATGTATAAAAATATACTAGATCTATCGCTTCAGCAAAAGCAAGCTATAGAAAGAAAGAAAAAAATTTTCTGTAATCGGTATAAAAAGAGAGAAGTCGTCGAATATATATGTATGTATATGTACATAGAGTTCGAGGAAGGAACGACGAGCAATATAACACGTTTATAGAGAGATATCGGTATATACATAGGGGAATGCGGTAGTTCGGGCTCTCAAGCGGCTTTTCCCCTTGCATGATGATGATTACAAGAAGAAAGAGAGAAAGAGAAAGAGAGATAAAAAAAAAGAAAAAAAGGAGCGCGCGTGCATGCCGGTGGTGGTGAAGGAGGTCAGTGCCGGGCTATATAAGCGGAGCTTGCTTATTTGTAGGAGAGATGATCGGTATGCTTGTATGTATGTGATGTGTGTTTGTGTGTATGGATCGGTACTGGAATGCAATGGAGGATGTGTGTGTGTGTGTGTGTAGATTGGTGTTAGGCTATACTAGGAGGATGCTAAATTTCTAAGTAGGATAAGGTTTTGGAGTTGCAAATGAGAATAAATGGGATTTTTTGGTTTGAATTGTTTTTTTTTTTACATTTTTTAAGATGAAGATCGGTAAGCGATTTTTTTAGTTTTTGCGCGGATTTCAAGGATATTGATCGGTAAACGATTCCATAAGTTTCTGACCATTAGGAGGGTATAAATCGGTAAGCGATTATCGGCTTTTGACAATTTTGAGGATATAAAACAGTAAACGATTTTTGAGTTTTTGGAATTGATTGGGTAATGTTTTTAGGAGATGTTCTCTTATGGTATTATTGTTGGGGATTTATTTTTAGGATCAAAAGTTTTATTTGAAAAATAGGCGATTGATGTCCCTGTTGGAATCAATATTAATGGTTCAATATCTTAAATTTTGATATTTTTTTCCTAATTTTTATTTTAATTACCTATGTTTCTAAACAAGTCAATGAATTTCTCTAATACATTTAATGTACAACTTGATACCGATTATCACAATTTAAGTGATAAGTTTTAAATTTATTAAAAACAAAAATTGACATTAAACTCTCACCCTCAAATGACTTGTCCAAAAGACACTTTCGTTGATGCTAACTGTGTGTATGCATTTCTCGTGTCCACAAAGCCGTATCGTGTTTTATGTCATTTTTACCATAAAAAGAGAAATCTTTCTCTTATTTTAATTAACATCATCATTACTAAAAAAAAACTTCTGTTTTTATTCATTTTAATTGCGTGTACTTTATAATTAAATAACTCCATAATTTTATTTACTCATCTTATATATGAAAAAAAAAAAATTTAGCTTATGCAATTACTTTTCCTCTTACTAAAATTAATAAAAAAATTCATTGAATTTCTTTAATTAATATTTCATTCAGGTAAACAAACGTAAAAATTTTTTTTCTACAATATACATAATTTTATTTCAACTATATGAAAAATAAACTCTATATTATATACATAATTATAAAACCCACAAAGCTCAAGCTTATTAATAAAATAAAGTAAAAAAAGTTTAATTAATTTTCTTCGAAATTCCATCGAAAAAAATGAAAAAAAAAATACCGATCTTTCAAAAGTACACCGCAAAAAAAAAATGAAAAAAGGAAAATTGTGAGACCAAAAAAAGGAAGTAGTCTTAAAACGAGCGCATGCTACGTACACCTAAATACATAAAAATATAACATCGCAAAAATTTCGGTCGAGGAAGTATGTGTACATACAAGCGATTACGAAAGAATGCGGCTTTTAATCTCGTCTTCTCATAAGGGCCTGCACAAAAAAAAGCAAAAAAAAAAGTAAGAAAAATGAAGAGTGCACGCTTGTATGTACATACATACATACATGACATGCAGGACGGAAGCTCTCTTTTTCTCTCATATATGTCCCGCGTTATAATGCAGTATATACGAGAACAGCGCGGGAAATAGAAATTCGCACTCGCTCGATCGGGCGCGCGCGCGCGTGCGGCACAGTTAAGTATATTATCTCTCTCTCTTGCAAGGATGCGACTGGCCCACTTCTATATATACCATGCACGACACGGCTACTTGTTGTTTGTAAAATGGGGGGCAAGGAGGTTTTCTGCGTCACATACACCTGTATGTAAGTAAGTAAGTAAGTATGTAAGTATGTATGTGCACGTGTGTATACTATATATATAGTACATCAGCAATATACCGGGCAGCACAGTGGTCCGAAAGAAGGCCACGTGTGTGATGTGGTGGCGATGCCCGGTTTATACCTATATATACTTGAGCGCAAGCGTATATACGCGTATACATAAGCAGCAACGGTATATCTAGCCGGGCTGGAATGAAAGAGAGGCTTACTATTTCTCTCTCTCTCTCTCTCTTCTTTTTTTTCTTCTCTTTCTAGAGTGTATGTATGTATGTTGGTGTGTACCAAGGAAGACCAACGCCTTTTAACAAAAACTTACTTCTCTAGTTTTAGTAAAGACTATACTATTATTTTTTGCTGAAGGTATGTGTGATTGGAAATTTTTAAATGCTCTTCTTACTATTGATAACACCTTTTTATGTATTTTTCAATTGTAATAATTGTGATATATGAAGGTTTTGTCATTTTTTTTATTTTTTTATTTTATTATTTTTTTGATTTTTTCATCGTTTGATTTGGTTGTATTTGGAGAGAAAATAAGGAGAGCTTGCAATCGGTATTAGAATTCGAATATAGAATATTGAAATTTGTCATGGATTACAGTTTTATTAGAAATGTACAAATATATATTTTTATTGGAAATAAAGTTGAGAGATAAGTTTGTAAAATTTTATGATGGATTTTATAGAGACGATTAAATTTAAAGGTTTTCAAAGCTTCATGGTAAAAATTTAAGATTAAGAAACTGTTTGTTATGGATGAGCTTTTTTTATGATTTGAAGCGAGATAATGCATTTTCAAATTTGCATTCGTTAAATGCATAATCTTAAAGGTAGAGATGAGTTGTACTATTATAAATAAAAAGTATTACACACGTGTTAAACTTCCTGTTTGACTTATGGATGGACGATGTGTACGTTGGTATCAATATGTCATTTGATTTAAAATATATTTACATAGAAAATATTTGAAAAATCGGTACATTAAAAGAAGTATAATTTAGGATTCATTATTTTTATGAAAAAAAGAAAATATGTATGAAAAGTTATCTAATGTCAATTCAATATCAAAGAAAGCTACTTTATTACTGTTTATTTTAAAATTTCACTTTTACACGCCCGCATAACTTTTTATTAGCAACACTTTGCACCTGCAACATTCATTTTCATATGAATTTTTCAACCTTGTATGCATTTGTAAATACAAACATGTTAGTTTTTATATGCATTGAATTTTAATAAAAAATTTTTTAAAATATTTTTAAGAAAAAAATCAATTCTTATTTGCAATTACGATTGATATAAATTTAAAGTTTATTTAAATAATTTATTAACGAATATAATAACTAAAGCACATAGTTAAAATTCTTGTAACATTAAAATTTTATAATCAATATCTTCTATCAAAATGAATTTTTGCCCAACTTTATATATTAACCCATACCAAACTACATCCAATATCCTCACCATACTACATAAAACTTAATAAAAAAAAAATCAACTACGTTCACCGTAATAATCACCTCATCAAAATCTCCTTAATATCCCAAGTATAAAAATTCTTTAAATACTAGGCAATAAAACTATAGATAAAATAAATTAATTAAAAAAAAAAAGAAAAAAAAACTGAAAATCAAAGCATCGCGAAAGTTTTATATTATCTCGCTTTTACAAGAAGCAAGTCCACGTGCTTGTATACGCCAACACAGCCTTCTTTACTCACATATACATATAAATATATATACCTATATGCCTTAAACTTTTTTTTCTCTCTCTCTCTTTTTCTTAAGCCCGCAAGGCTGTTGGCTCATTAAAAACCGTTATATTTGTTTGGGGCCGTTATATGCGCCTACACACGCGCTTTTATACACGCACGTATAGCATATATAGAATATATAGCATATAGTAGTTGTATAGTAGTAGTATTAGGTATGTATATATAGTTTATATACCGAAGTGAAACCGGCGCACACCGCGGGCCCCGTGGGATATTACGCGCGCGAATTCCACTGCGCCGCATGGACATGTAGCAAAAAAGACATGCTGTCCTCGCGCTGCGCGCGAGCATTTACACGTCCTCGGCCTCGACCTCTACTTCTTCTTCTTCTTCTACTTCTACTTATTTTTTTTTCTACTTTTTTATTCTCACCTGCAACTGCTGTCAGGTTGTCCTGCAACTTCTCTCTGTATCTCTTTCTTTCTTTCTTTCTTTCTCAACGGACTTATAACTTTCATTCGCGTGAAATGCGTAATCGCTTCTCTCGATCGTATTTATTGTTTCAATGAAGGTATAGGTATTATCCGGATATCAATGACTCGATCTGGTTCTTTTTTTTTTCTTTCTCATTTTCTCATTTTTTATTTTTATCATTACATTTGCTTTGTTGTTTATCGAACTGCTCGGAATGATGCTTTAACAATATTGAATGTTATTACTTATAGGTATATCTATTTAGGTCTTTGATTTTAATAATAATAAAAAAAATATTACCATTTTTTTTTATAAATTAATTTTTGATATTATATCATTATACTCTTAGACGGATTAAATTTTATTTTTCTAAAATATTACTCAAAAAAAAAGAAAAAAAAATCGGTAATCTATATTAGCAAGCATATTATATACATTGGTTTTAATAAACTCGTACATGCGAGTGTAGGTATATTATAATAAGTATAGCCGATACAAGTTTCTGTGTACGTATGTGTTTGTGTGTGTGTTTCTCGTATAGATGCAACGGTAAATTAGTATTAAGAAGAAAATATAAGTGGAGAGGAGAGAAGAAAGCGAGAGAGATAAGATATAGATATAAATAAAAGTAAAAAATTCCGCGATGTATGAATATAATATATTAAATTCACACAATGTTTACCTTAATATTTAGTATTTTTAAATTTATTTTCTTTTATTTTTTTCTTAAACAAAATCTAACGGTTAATTTAGTCGGCATCTCTGTGTGCGTGTATAATCATATTCAAAAGAGATGAATGAAGCCGCCGCCGCCGAAACCGCAGACCTGCACGCGAGTATAAGCAGATTGTGTTTGAGATATGAGAGATCGGAAGAAAGAGAAAGAAAGAAAAAGGAGTGCCCCAAAGGAATTTATAACACACGTCGTCGCAAGTAAAGAAGATAAGGAGGGAGGGAGGGAAGAATGTAATACATGATGTAACTGTAAAAATCAAGTTAGTTCGATTATGTGTGTGTGTGTATATATATATATATATATGTGAGAGGTGATCGACTCATCGATTTCACTTATATACCGACCGATGTGTGTGTGTGTGTGTGTGTGTGTGTGCGTGTGTGTGTGTATGAGATATATTTAATGATTTAAAGCAAAATTGCTTTGATGTGTAAGTTTCGTATTACATGTAAAAATTAAATTTTGGCGATGTATGTACTCATATTCGATTATTTATTTTAGTCGATTATTTCGATGAATATCTCGTGGTTATTTCCTTTTTTTTTACCGATTTTTCACCATCTTCATCATTCTGACAAATTATTAAATTTGAAAACAAAAAAAAAGTTAATTATGGCATACCTATTTTACCTAGATATGCAATGTTTATAGTGACAATTAGAGTTCGTTGATCTTTTAAGTTATTACGTCTGTCTGTAATTTTCTAACGTAGTGTCTTCGATGATCGGTAATGTAACTATACACACATTATTATTGGTATCCTTGATCTTGAACTCACCTCTCTTTTTCTCTTTTTTAACGATTGCATCACTGCATAGTATGTAATGTATATGTACGTATATTACGCTTGATAACTATCTAAGATACTGTGTATAGCTGCAGACCAATTCTATACGTGCAAGTATATTCATATCAAGACTTTCCCTCTTCATTCATAACATATGTCCCTACTATTACGATTTTTATCATAATAATAAACTTTAAAAATATGAAAAAGCACAAAATAATACTCTATTATTTAATGTGTACATAATGAGTCGTTATAATACTTAGAAAATGACCTACTTATTTTAAAATTACGATCGTAGGTGTATACCTATATATAAAAATCACTCAAAAAATATTTACAATACCGATATTATATGCTACTTACAAATTACTTCCCATCTCCGCCTTATTTTAACGATAATCAGACCAAGCGAAAGCTTATGAATCAGAATCATATATAATGCAATATTACTCATCAAACAAACAAACATAAAAAAAAAATACCAAGCAGCATTCATATAAGTTTTCCGGGGTTATTCAACCATTTCGCATCTCTGTCATATCGGATCAAGTTCAGTCATCCCAGCATCTCTCTTGGTATATTATTGTCAAGTGCTATTTATACATTCACTTATACATATACAAACATACGTACGTAAGCATGACTTTAGGTGTCACCTGCCGTCATCGAGTTATTACGTATGCAGGAATTCTCCTTTTTTTTTTGTACTCACCTTCTCCTCTTTTTTCTTCTTCTTCTTCTTGTCCTTTACAAGCCCAAGCTCATTGTGGTTGTTTCACAGTTAGCGGAGTCCTGTTTTTTTTTTTTTATTTTTTTTAACGTTGTAAGTCTGATGTTCAGTGCGTTGTACGGTACATATAATGCTCAATATGTGGGGGAGGAGATACTTGTTTTTTTTTTTTTGACGCCCTACGACGAAAGAGAGATTCTAATCGGCGGTTGATGATCGTTTGATGATCGGTTAAGTTAATCGGTATATAAAGAAAGAATGAGAAGAAATTTATAATAGGATCGAAGCAACGGTAACATAACTGTTGTATCTATTATATATACATACTTGTTTATTCAAGGTCTTTTAAACATGTGTGTGTATGTATATTTATATGTATATGTAAGATATAGAGTCAAGGTTTTTTGGGCTGATGTTGCTGTCGAACGTGTTTTCGTATCTATACCTACGTTTAAGGAATACGAAATGAACGAGTCGTTGGATGAAAAATGACTTTGAGAATTTAACGATTTCAGGTAGCACGCGAGTATGTACCTACTCTTAGGAAATTCCCATAGATTTAATAAATATCCTTAAAACATCTAACGATTATAAAAATCACAAAAAAAAATATTCTTCACTTTTTAATACAACAATCCAATATTAAACAAAAAATATGTAGATAATATACCATTTAATAACTAATACATAATTAATAAAAAAATGTCAATATTTAAATTTCAGGTCTACTAGACTCGATAACAAGCACAGCAAACAGTGAAAATTGTCCAGGTGTATGCGTACACGCGTTGGCAACAATAATGTGTTACGAGGTACTCGAAGACGTACCATGTCCGCAATCAAGTATGCGTTGTTGCGTTGATTCACCTGTCAATGGTTCAAGTTCAAGCTCAAGTAGTAGTAACGAAGTTGCTGATTATGAACACGACGTTGTAAGACCAACTTCTGGACGACCTATTTTACAATCGTCATCATCATCGTCGTCGAATTATGATTATCGTAATAATACTGGATTAACGAGTTTGTCAACAAGTACTACTACTCAGCGACCTGTTAGTACCACACAATTGACGACTACTACGCAGCAGATTATTGTTAGTACTACTTTGGCTACTACTAGTACTACTCAGGGTGTTAAGTCTCAGGTAAGGATTGTGTATGATCGGTAATATGTATTTTTATTATAGATGAAAATTAAAGTGGAAGTTGTTTTTTTTTTGCAAGGGGTTTTTCACTTGTAAAATCGATTTCAATTTTTAGTGATTTTTAGCTATATCTTTTGCGAAAATCGCTCAAACAATTTCATTGAATTCACAGTAATTTCATTGATTGTGTGAAAATCGATTTCATTCGATTTCATTTAATTTTAAATAGCGTGAAATCACCATAAATTTTTTTAGATTAGTCAAAAATTTTCTCGGGAAAGCGATTTTATTAGACTTTGCCGATTTTAATCAATCTAAACGGATTTTTTCAGAAAAAAAATTGATTTTACGAGTGAAAAACCAATTGGTTTTTATTTACATATATGTAGGTGGCTTATTGTAGATATATATGTAAATGAGGCTTTGAGATTATAATATATTATACTAATATGTCAAGATTTGTAAGAGAAATGGATTATTATGAAAGTATATACGCTTAAATTACGGTGCAATCATCTTATCAACATTTATACATTTTTATTTTTATTTACTTGCTTCTTGTCATAAAATCTAGATCGCGCGCTCTGATTCAAAAGAATTTGTGTGTGTGTGTGTGTGTGTGTGTGTGTGTGTGTGTGTGTGTGTGTGTGTGTGTCTGTGTATTACCTCTACCCTCGATATACTCCAATGTCCCTCGACATCATATATAAATATATAATATGTATGTATTTATATTGAATATAATATATGTATATTAGTAAATGTGCACCTTACATACACATATAACGGAAGGTCTCATTACGTCTGATCTAAATAAACATCGGTCAATTTGCCTAGTTATATCTATACTATACTACGACTGTAATCGTGAGATAGAAAATATTGAACATTTCCACTCTTCGTTACATCTACAATAATGGAAAAATATATCATTAAAAAAAATTATTTCAATTCCAGGATACCAAGAAAGACGAAGCTGATAAATCATCAACATCATCCTCATCATCATCAGGACCAGCAAAAACATGTTCGGGTATATGCATGTCCGAGCGTATAGCCAATTATTGCGACGCGGTATTGAACATCGAATCACTTTGTAAAACTGGATTCAAATGCTGCGTGTCTCGGGATTTATTTGGTGATAAACCACCAGCTGAACTGTTAGTAATCGATCGTACGAAATCAAATTTAACTCGCGTTGAAGAAGCAAGTGTTGTTAATTCAAGTGGATCATCATCAAGTTCATCATCAAGTTCATCATCATCATCATCAACTTCAACATTAGCATCACCTAATCCTACGAGTGCATCATTAAGACCAGCAGTATCTACTGTACAAGGATCAACAAGTAGTAGTAGCAGTAGTACTAGTCTTGCTACAACATCACCAAAACCTAAACCTGCAACCGAACCACCTAAACCTTGTAAAGGCGAATGTGTCAGTGCTTTCTTTGCGCTTATATGCGAAAATGTTGATACAGAGGCTGATTGTGGTGATGCTGGTTATTGTTGTATCAGAGATCAATCACCCATTAAACATGTGAGTTTTCTTTTCTTCTTTTAAAGATCTAGATGTATTTATTTAAAAGAATAAATTTTACATGAATTGTTTAATTTAATTTATAGGAAACAACGACAACAACGACACCACGACCTACAACAAGACCACCAGCTGCTAAGCTACCACCGTGTCCAGGTTTTTGTCTTATGAATATTATGTTGGCGTTTTGTGAGAGGCCAAATTCCGTGATTTATAGGACTTCGACCTGTTCGTCTGGACAGTTTTGCTGTGATAATACCAAGAGTCCACCGGTTAGTATATTTAAGAAATTTAATATAAACTTGATTTTTTGTAAAAATAATAATAATAAAAAAATTAAATTAAATTGTCATTAATGTATTGATAGACGAGAAGACCAAAGCCAAGACCAACAACACCACGACCGGTAACAAGTACAATTGCATTACCACCTGATCCACGACCTGAATGTCGAGGTTCTTGCATAGTATCTTATCTATCATTCACATGTTTCAGTAAGTACCATACAATTACGATTTATTATACTTATAAATAAATATGATTTACTCATTTTTTTTCCATTAAATATAAAACAGATAATGCCGAGCTGACAAACATCTTTAAGTGTAAAAAACCGGGTCATCAATGTTGCGCTGCTAAATCGGTAATACGTGAATTCCAAGGTTTACAATCGGATAACGGTAGCGAGCCAGTTGCGCATAATCGTAACGACAGTTTAGTCCTGGCATCTTCACACTCGGCATTTACACCACCACCCAGTACCCTATTATGTAAGTGCTACACCATTTGATAATTTATGATTTTTATATTAATTTTTTGTAATTAATTATAATATAACGATCACAGTCGATACAACACCATTATTAACATCAACCACAACGACAACGACAATGAGTACAACGAGCAAAAGTCCAGTTTACAGTAAATACGTGTGTGGAGTTAAAGGAACGTCAAGAGCACCAATACAAGCACGTGGATTATTACAGCAGCAGGAAAGAGGTGCCAGAGTTGTTGGTGGTGAAGATGCCGATGCTAATGAATGGTGCTGGCAGGTTGCATTGATTAATTCATTGAATCAGTATCTTTGTGGTGGTGCTTTAATTGGTACACAGTGGGTATTAACTGCTGCGCATTGTGTTACCAAGTAAGTTGTTTGTTTTTTTTTTATTTTGTGATTTTTTTTAGATAATTAAAGATTTTTTTGTGACAACATTCTTTTTTTTCTGTTATAGTATTGTAAGATCAGGTGATGCTAT
Source organism: Leptomastidea abnormis (assembly GCA_030522805.1). NCBI lineage: Eukaryota > Metazoa > Arthropoda > Insecta > Hymenoptera > Encyrtidae > Leptomastidea > Leptomastidea abnormis. Next base: position 36,648 of record JAPYZE010000807.1, read on the forward strand.
TTACGTAAGGGTAGGCGATGTTGATCTTACAAGAAAATACGGTAGTCCTGGTGCTCAGACGTTACGCGTTGCTACGACTTACATTCATCATAATCATAATAGCCAAACGCTTGATAATGATATTGCTTTGTTGAAACTTCATGGACAGGCTGAACTTAAAGATGGTGTTTGTCTTGTTTGCTTACCAGCACGAGGTGTTAGTCATACTGCTGGTAAAAGATGTACCGTTACTGGTTATGGTTATATGGGTGAAGGTAAGACTTTTTTTTTATATACATTTTTAATAAAAGTATAAAAAAGTAAGGTGATGATTTATTTATTGTTGTGAAAATAGCTGGCCCGATACCATTGAGAGTACGCGAAGCTGAGATACCAATAGTAAGCGACGCGGAATGCATTAGGAAAGTTAATGCGGTTACGGAAAAGATATTCATTTTACCTGCCAGCAGCTTTTGCGCTGGTGGTGAACAAGGCAATGACGCGTGTCAGGTAAACAACAAAAATTATATATTATACAATTTTACTATTATTTAATTAATGATAATGCAAAGAAAAAAATTAATTAAGCTTTTAAATGTATATAATATTTAAAAAAAAAGAAAGGTTTTTTATAATGAAAATAAAAAAATAATTAATTTATTGTGATTTAGGGTGACGGTGGTGGTCCATTGGTATGTCAAGACGATGGCTTTTACGAACTTGCTGGTCTTGTCTCGTGGGGTTTCGGCTGCGGTCGTATTGACGTACCAGGTGTCTACGTCAAAGTATCAGCCTTCATTGGTTGGATCAACCAGATCATCTCCGTCAATAATCTGTAGCGGCTGAACGTCATACGATCATCATCGCCTTCATTAATCGACGAATAATTTCAAAACGGAAAAGAATGAAAATTAAAAAAAAAAAGGACGAAACTTTCTTGGCTGCGTCTTAATAATTTTTAAATTTGACGAGAGAATATAAAAAATTATTTAAAAAATTGTAGCTTGGATCGCAATCGTTGGAGTAATTCATCCTAAAAAATAACGATTGAGAAGATAAGAAACAAGAATAGTTGAGACGCATTATTATAGGATTAAGTTATTTCTCTAGCATTTAAGATTAAACGTATTAGATATAATATATAGCCGAGTCGAATAACTTGCGAGTGTATTGTGGTACTTATTCGCAAAAATCCACATTAATCAAGTGGATGTATTGAAACTTCTCGTTAATTTAATTCGCTTATTAAAAAGCGAGATATTATTTTTATTTATTTATTTTATTTTGTATGTGTTTAAGAGACTCGTAATTCGCTGAATGATAAAAGATAAAAGAAAATAATGTAGAAAGCTCGAGCTTTTTTACATTGTTGCAATTTTTTTAAGAAGCGCGATGTGAGAGCGACCGTTTATCATAGATTTTGTAAATATTATATACGTAAATATTTCGTTATCTAAATACACGGTTTCACTGAGAAAAAAATTTTTTTTTCTTTTTCTTTTTCCAATTGTTAATTAGAAATATACTAGTTAACAAGGAATTTTTTTTTTAAAATCGTGCTTTGTAAATGAACGCATTGTTTTTTTATTTTTTTTTTTTTATTTTGTCCAATTTAGTTTTTATTTTACATAATTTATACAAAAATTTAAAAAAAATAACTGTCTTTCTATTATATCATAGAAAAAGTTCATTATAATGAATAATTTATTGGTATCTTCATGTAGATTTTAAACTTTGACATATTTTTGCGTTAGCCTGTCATGCTATAACTGTACAAAAACGGATATTAATTTCTCATTACATCTTGATATGTATGTTATATATTTATGCTATAATAGTATTAAGTAAAATAAAAATAATAATAAAAAAAACAACTTATTTAATATTTTATTAATATATAAATCTTATTAATTATTATCATGAAAAAAAAGCACTAGCCAGGTTTAAATTTAAAAACATAAGACATTGATTTTAACATTTTTATCTGTTTTTTAATTAAAAAATAAGATCTACACATTAGTATAAAAATTGTTATTTAGATAATACATGTTACACTCTAAAAATAACATTTTAGAGGATTTGTATGATTTTGAAATCTTTCCTTGTATTGGCATACATAAAATATTTTTTAATAACACTTTTAAAAAAAATGATTATACATGTTATGGCCTATTAAGTGAAAAATCATTCTGCATACTTATAAATATATACATATAGAAAAAAATTTTTGGACAATTTTAACAAGTATTTCTATTCAAAGTATGTATATAAACTTTTGAACAAACACAAGAAAAAGATCTTACACGCAAATCCTATTGATTCAACAAAATTCAAGTTGCACATATCAAAATTCAAATTATTTGAAAAATGTTGACCTTAAGGATAACGACGCGTCCAAAATATAAAATAAAATATTGAAAATATAATGAGCTTCTAAGTTGATTTAATGCATAAGTAAAAACTTTTAATTCAATATAGTAGATATATTTTTATTCTACTAAATAGTAGATGTTTATAAAAAAAATTAAATTGTCATGGTTTTAATATTCTTTAATAGCTCATTTTTCAATATTTAATATTTAAACGAAAGAAAGCAGAAATAATACCATTTTTAACTTTCTTCCATACCTGTAATCTCTTGAGACGTTTTCAATTACAAGATCCCAGGATTTTCCTGTTGGTACTTCTAGTTTTTGATAGTCGTTTTGGCCTAAATCGATCCGGTTTTACAAATTCTTCTCCGTTTTCCTTATCGTCGTTATCCTAAAGTTTTTATTAAAATAATAAATAACAAATCTTTATCATCAAATACATTAAAGTAACCTTTATTTCAATACCTTCATCATTTCTATCTCCGACATAGTTGTTGAATCAAGTTGAACTTTTGTGGTGTGAGAAAGATCTGAAGTTGAAGCAGATTTAATCAAACTATTGTTATTTATCTTAATAACAGGTAAACGCAATTTAGATGTGCTATGTGGTGTAGAAGTTACATGATCGTTTTGGGAGAGCTGAGGAGACGACATATCGGTGCTGTCGCTGCCGTTGGAACCAGGGGACTCCACATCTACAATAGTGCTTTCACTCTGAAAAAAATTATCATCCCTTTGAAAAGAAAAATTCAAAACATAACTGGATTGATCAAATTGTAAATACAAACTTCATCCTCCGACGACTCTACATTTTTTTGCACTTGTCGAAATCTTCGAATGATGCGTTCATGTGGCGATGTTGCAACTAATTGTCGAGGGTAATTGAATTCTTTTCTGACAGGTGTAGTTCCTAAAGTATATAAAATTTAATGAGTACAATTATTTATGAAAACAATTATAACATACAAGACAAAATAAAAATTGAATTACCGGTAGGAATATCTCGGCGCAATTCTTCGCCAATGAATTTTTCTATTTTTTGATGTGTCACATGTAATTGAGAACCAATTTTATTGTGCCAGCCTGCAGCATTCTTTATTTCATTTTCTGCTTGGGAATTTATTTCACTACACTGATTGTAAATAGTACTACGCTGTACTTCCATAAAGTTGGCATGTGTTGTACTTGCATCCGTAACAATTTTGTGATACTCCTAAAATTTAATTTAAAATAAAATAAAATTTCATTATGTAAATAAAAAAATTTATTTTGTTAGCTTTTATATACCTGGGCAGTGGAAAGCAATGCTTCTTTTTCTTTTTCAGTTCTCTTTTTAAGTTCATGAGCATTGACATTAACTGTATTATTGTAGGCCTCTAACGCCACCCGAGAAGTATTTAGATTTTCTTCTAAATCGTTAATTACACAAACACTTTGAGCTACTGACTTATCAGCTAAGTTCCAGTTCTAAGAGAAACAATTTTATTTATGTAAATTTCAATTTATTTTTTGTAAGAATGTATAAGAATTTATATACCTCTTCTAATGTTGATGAAACTTCATTTTTAATAACTTGAACTTCTTTTGCAATTTGTTCTTCTATCAATTTTTCTTGTTGTACATTACGCTGGTAATTAGCCAAATTAGTTTCATTTATATTTTTATTTATACTTAAGACTTCATGAGATTTATTGGAAATAATAGTAAGGCTGTGTTGATTTTCCAAAATAGAATCTTGATATTCTTTCATTGTATTTAAGAACCTTTTCTCCAAATCAGCAAATTTCTAAAAAATCAATTAATATTATTAAATGATAAAAAGTAATTTTAATTAACTTAACATATTTTTAATTTGCAAACCTGTGAAAATAATTCTTGATTTTGTAACACTTGATCTTTATTTTGGACAATAATTTCCATACATTTTTTAATGTTATCAACTTCTGCACTTAAATTATTTCTATCTTGGAGTAAGCTGTTACAAAAGTGATCAACCGATTTCTTCATATTATTGGTAAGATTTGTCAACTTAGAATTTGTTTCATTGTATAAAACTTTTAAATTTTCTGATATTTTTGTTTCAACAAGTTCCCTTATTCTAGGACAAATTTTTGAAGAAATGTTATGCAAAACTTGGCGCTCGTGCTCATTCATATCTGATGCTGTTTCTATTTGTTTAAGAATCCAAGAATGATATTCATCATGCTGTGGAAATAAAAATAGCATAAGAAATTAAACATTTAAAACTTTTCTACTAGTCTAAAAAATTTATTTTCAGAAACTTACTGTGTTGGAAGCATTTTCTTCTAGTGTCTTAGATATAGTCATTTCTTGTTGAACTAAATCTTGAGAAATATGTTTAATAGTAGTATCAGTAGCTTTGTGGTGACTTGCAGCAACTGAATGAATTTTATCTTTTATAGACGAACAGAAATAATTTAATTCTTCATTATAATTTCCAAAATCTTCTTCCAAGTGTTGAAAACGTTTTAACATGTCGTTTTTAAACTGTTTACTTAAATTTTCATTTTCAACCTCGACTTGCCTAAAATATTAAATGTTAATAATTTAAAAAATAAAAAATAATAAAAGTTAAGAACAATAAAAAACAAAAACTTACTCTTTACGACCAATTTTATCGTGTAATTTATGCGTATCAGTCGTTGCAATTTCAGCGACATTTAACAGTGTTTTAGCCTGATTTATTAAAACTTTTTCAGTGTTGACATGTTTAACAACTAAATGTTTCTGTAAATCTCTATCAAAAGTTGTCTGATCTAATTCATTTTTTGTATTCATTAAAACATTTTTTGTTTCATGTAAAACACTGGTTGTCGTTTCATATTGTACTTGAAGGTCATTAAACAATTTCTAAAAAAAAAAAAAAACAATAGAAATTAAAAAAATATTAATAAATTAAATTTATACAACTTTGATTGAAATACTTACTTCCTTATTTAACATAGTTTCTTCCAAGGCCTTGATATGATTAATTTTCTCTTCAATTTCTTTACTCTGGCTTTCTATTAGTGTTTGCATTTCAGTATAATTTTCCTGAGCTAAATAAACGCCATTGCGTTCGCGAGTAGCCAATAAATCACGTCGTAGTCTTTCAATTTCTTCAGTATATTCTTTAAGTAAAGCTTTCTTTGAAAGCTTCTGGTTAATTTCTGGTCTATTTGTAATATTCTTAGCACGATGTGCATAATCCAAAGTGGATAGTGTTTCTTCAATATTTATACTAGCAGGGGAAATAGTAGCTATAATAGAAGTTTTAGTTCGACCACCAAGGGATTCTTGAAGTAATCTCGTCAGTTTAGATTCACTAAAATTAATTTTTTTTTTTTAAAAATCATTACCAGAAATATGTATTATTTACATAAAATTGTCAAAGGCAAGTTACCGATATGGGATATGAGGCGCCCTTTCTACCAAAGCTGTTATAACTCTCCCAAGAGTCAACAACGATTGGTTGATATTACCGGCTTCTCTTGCCCGTCTGTCAACAGCTCCTGATCTCCCTACATTCTCACTTCCAGCTAAATCAACTAAATTTAGTTTACCTGTTTTAAGAAGTTCTTCACCATCAACTGTATTTTCTTTTATGTGTACAGTTATGGAAAATACTGTGTGAGATCGACTATAAATATTTAAGATAAAATTTAAAATTTATGACATGAAACAAAAATTTTTTTTACAACAAAATATACCTTGAGTGAGCATTCATTAATGTAGCAGCAGTTTGACGCTTTTCTGAACCTTTTTCAAGAATTTTGTACACTTCAAGTTTATTATGAACTGTTACTTCTTCCAAGCCATGAATAATAATTGCACCTTTTCTGCTAGTATCTTCATAAATTCTAAAATTTATAACAGTAATTGTAATCACAATCAAGTATTAGAGAAATATATGTTTTATTTGTAATACCTTATTTTAGATGCATCATCATTGGGAGAAAGAAGATCAAATAGTTCTTCATTGTACAATTCTAAAAAGCTTACACGAACAGAATATTCTTGAGCACCCAAAGTTCTCAGTTCATCAAACAAATGACTTAAGGCTCGTGGTATAATACCTGCAGCTGAGTCCTAATAATATAATTTAATAAATAAATTAATAATTAATATTTATACTTTTAATTGCTTATTAAATAATATTTATATTAAAAAATATTTACAGCTTGCCAATGCAATCCAGGATCACTACAATTTCCTTCCATAGTAAATGTTTTACCAGTACCAGTTTGTCCATAAGCAAACACGGTACAATTGTATCCTGCCAAGACTTCTTCCAAGAGAGGACTGACAACTGCATTATAAACATCAATCTAAAACAAAATTTATTCAAGTTTCTGCTATTCTGTCACTTACAAAATATATATGAAGTTAAAAGAAAATCATACTTGTTTGGATACTGGTCCAAATACTTTGTCAAATGTAAACTTTTTAGTAAGCTTATCTTGTGGCCTTTCTTTGACGACGACATCTTTATTTGAAGGTGTTTCAACAACCACAGGCGATTTACTAGTCTTCTCAGTACCATTAATTGGTCTTCAAAAAAAAAGAAATAAATAAAATAGTTAACTCTTTGTTTAAATTATATATTATTATTAATATTATTATTATCAACAAGAAATTAAATATCAAAATTTATAGACTCATAATAATTAATCCTAGTCATAAGTGAACTCATAAAATTAATACAGAAGTAAAAAGTGTATTCAGAAATTCCATTAATTAAAAACAATCATCTAATGTACTATAGAAGCACGCTAATATACAAGTTTAATAAAATTTTTAACAAATACTATGAAAAAACAAAGAAAATTTAAAGAGCTCAAAACGCCAAAAAAGAAAAAAAAAATAAGAAAACAAAAATAAACAGCAACTCCTACATGAAGTCACAAAAGAACTACACAGATAAAGAATTAGTGTAAACATAAAATTTAGCAAAAAGCAAACATCCAGAAGCGCAGACGATGGTCAGCATACCGCAACAACACGTTCTTGTAACGGACAAAAGTATCAAGTTGAGCAAGAGAAGAGAGAAAGAGAGAGAGAGAATGAGAGAGGGCCCTTACCTAACACGAACGAAGACCTGGATATGCTGATTTTTGTCCTTTTTGTTACGCGTATCGTTCATTTTTAAGCCTTTAAACACCAACGAAACACCAGCTTAAGGCCCACTCCTCTCTACACCTGCTCCAAGGCACCGATGCACCAGGAGTTCAAGCTTAATTATTTATTTTTATTCGGAATAATTGTTTGCGCGGTTGCTGCTCTACTGCTATGCCACTCAACTACTAGGTTCCCGAGGCTGAGGAGGACCGTTGACGCACCACCAACATACGCACACGCCGTAACTGGCTCTCAAAAATTCAAATCTAAGCGGAGTTTGCAATCCTGCCGCTAGGTGGTCGACCGGATACATATCAGAAGAGCGGGATAATGTTGTTGTTGTTGTGACGCTAATGTAGAAACTTTATGTATTGAAGTATTAATAAGATTGTTCAATTTTTTATTTTAATATTTTTATCAAAAGTATTAGTGACAGATTTGACGAAATTTTGGTATTAATTTCATGATGGATGTTTTGTAGTCATATATAAATTGTAAGAATCGCTGAAATTGCAAGACTCCAACTTTCGCTCCGCATTTGATACTTTCAATCTATGATGTTGGCAACAGTGAAATTGAATTATTTGAAAAATAATTTATATTTTCGCTTGCAATGCTGTATAATTAAGCGAATAAATTAATTGATATAAAAAAAAATATAAAGAAATAATTTTAATAAATATTTATTATAATTATAAACTAAAATGATAAAATTGTTTTGAAAAGTTTGTTTCGTTTTTTTAGATAGACTGTATGCGTTGTATGATTGTCTTGAGTTGAGACTCTCAACAGTCTCAACCCCCTAGTAACTATAAGTGTGACAACACAACAAACCAATATTTGACGCGATTGGTAGTTTTTTTTTTATATGAAGTCAACGTATTTTTTGTTGCCATGTCACTTTTTTATTGCGGTATCGCAGACATATAAACGCTTAAATTTCGACTAAAGTTATTTGATAGACTAACATCTAATGAAAATGGCATCTTATTTTTATTATAAAATTATAGGTAATTATCTATATTATCTATTATTTAAAAATTTAATCTTGAAAAATTTTGATTATAAAATAGGTATTTAAATTGTCAAATTTTGAAAGGTTTCAAGTAACTATATTTAGTTAAATTAAAAAAAAAATATGTTAGTACGGCTATCACCTTTTATTTTAGTTTAAAGAATGAAAATTTTTTGAAAAATAAAGATTATTACCTATGTATACATGAAAGCCGGCTAAATTGTCTAATCTAATGTAAAAGAGATGTAGGGAGAAAAATGAAAAATATATTAAGTTAAAGCTTATGGGACCATAAAAAATTGATTATTTTCAAATATCTTAAAATTGCAATATTTTGAAGTATTATTGAATAATAGAAATTTGCTTAATTTTAAAGTTAGTCGCTAAAAAATTATAAATTAGTCGTCAAAGAAAATAAGAAATTGTATCATTATAATTAGTAAATATTAGGCTAAAATAACTTGACAATTGACTTTACTTATCAATTAATGTAATAGCTTTTAATATATATTTTCTTTAATAAATTCTTCGATTTTTTTAATTCATCAAATGGCTTCATTTAATGTGATTATACCCCACATGGTAAAACTGCATTACGATCGTAGCGCCTCGTTAATGGTAGTTTGGTAGTGCAGCTATAATTTGTAATTTTAGATAACGGAGAAGAACCCCAACCGAATAAGAGAAAGGGACCAAGAGAATGAGACGCAGAAAAAGAAGCGTTTATACAGCCATTTTCTTTCTACTGGAAGCAAGAGGCACATGAGGCAGTGAAATCAGCGAGATAAATATATTTAGGACGTACAGCATAATTACTTCTACCATTAGAATAATGATAAGGTAAGTTTATTTAATGACTATAAATTATAAAAGCAAAAATTTTATTTCTAAATTTTTTGCAGATCGAATTAGAGCAATTTTTTATTAAATTTAATTCTAACCTTAAAGTACTACAATGATTTCTATCCATATGTGGAGATTAAGTACAATTATTTTTAACACCAAGTTTATAATGTCTTCAGTTGTAAAGTGAAAGTAAAGATGTCAAAAAGATAAAATTAAAAAAAATCTATTTTTTCATTTGTGGAAAATTATAATCCTGCCAAAGTGACTGTAAGTTGTGCACATTTCATTTTTTTATTTTAGTTATAATTAACAAGAAAATCTATAATTTTTATTGATTTTCATAAATGTGAGACATTAATGACTATTTAATTTAATTTTAAATCAGAGTTTTAATATTCAATGTAATTTTAGATCAGATTTCATATATGCTCAATTCTCATTATGATACCATGAGTTATGGATAGAATAGGTAACAACGCTATTATTAATAGAAAATTGTGCAACAAAACTATAAAATGTATAATGAACAATTTTTGGACAAATCACCAAAACTTGAAGCACACGCTGACACAATTTTTCATATATTAAAATAGTTTAATAACAAAGTTTATTTTGTTACACAACAAAGATTATAGAGACTTTACAATTAACTGTCAAACACAATAAGGATTGGAACCTCAAATATTACTGAATCTAGATATTACAACTAGCCATTAACAATTTTAGTCCCAAATAAATTTGCTAACATTTAAAGTCTGGTAAGAATAAAAAATTTTTTACTTTATACGTATAAATAATGTTAGTATAATAAATTTATAGACAAAATTTTTCAGTGAAAAAAGGATAATGTGTAATGAAGACTTAGCTGATTGGTATAAGAAAAGTAATATGAAGATAAGTTAATAAAAAAATCTGAAAAATTAACATTACAAGAATACATGAAGTGATAGAGTTGGATAATAAAAATAAATGAAGATTTAGAATAAAAAGGTATGACATCGAAGTTCTTATTTTATATATGGAAACTTCATAATTTATATTCTATCAAAAATATACAATTTTGCATCCTTCTGGATTATATACAAGCAAAAAATAATTTTATGTAGCTTGATTGACAGATTTAATAATCAAGTGAATAATATTTTGTTTAATGTTGTATCAACGTGTAATGATGTTCGTATAAATTTACTTTATAAAAATTAAATCTAAATTTAGGCACAATTTCTATAATTTGCTGTATGATTTTTAGCCTAATATCTTTTTATTTTTATTTTCTTATCACTATTTTGATATGTCCTTTGTCAAGTAACTTTTTTTTTCTCTTTATATATTCTCTTAATAGTTTTTTTAAACATGATAGTCATTGACATTGTGATAGCTGGATCAAAGCCTTGATACTTTATTTCCAAGATAGCATCTTAGACTATTTGAAATCATAGGTAAGCTGATATCTTGAAAGCCATGTACCATTGTACTTACTTCTTTTAATTATTTAGTATGATTGGAGCAGGATCAAAGCCTTGATACTTTGTATCTATAATATTAGCTTAGACTATTTAAAATCATAGCTAAACTGAATTCTTGAAAGCCGTATGCTATGGCACTTACTTCATTTAATTGTTTAGTGTAATCTGACAATACCAGTATTTTGATAGTCCTTTTTAATCGCTCATTCATTGCGTTTACTGTTATAGCAGGATCAAAGCCTTGATAGTATCTTTCTTGGAAGCAGCTTAGTATACTAATCAGACTAGCATAATTTCTCATTCGTTATTCTATTAGTCTTATCCTCAATAAATCTGTCCATGCTATTGTTAGAATTATTCCAATTGCTTCTATATATATCTGTAAAAAAAAAGTTTGTGATTAAAAAACTTCAAGTAAGAATATAAAATATATCGCGAGAAAACACTAACAATAGGTTTCGCTTTCTGATCTTCAAATTCAAAAGTACCAGCACCTCCCATACTTCTGCTTTTACTTTTTCTCTCAAGACGATCCTGCTGCAACATAACTGTCCAAATCACCAGTGACCCGCTCAACTTTTTTAACTTTAAAAACACTCTTGACTGTTGCAAAAGAAGGTCTTGTTGACGACAGCAACGGTGGTGAAGGTCCTGTATATATTATAAAATTAGAATCCAAATAGTCTGACGCATCCAAGTTGATCCTGGGCCTAAAAACATTACTTTTCATATTTTTCTATATTCTCTTGTTGACTCAATTAGAGTTAACTTGCTAGACGGAAGCTCATGCCTTTTCCGGAAATTGACAGCAATATCTATAGAAGCTGGATGTATCGCAGCTAATTTCCTTGCCCTATGGGATTTTAATAAAATCGCATATTCCATCTTCATCAGCTACCTAAATTATTGAGGCAACACACAGGCCATGATGGATTCCTTTTTTGAAGATAATTTTCTGTAATAACCATGATCAATAACTCTAGCCCAATGATATCCACACTGACGATTATTCTTATTAAGATTATGAGCAAAAATATATCCTATTGCCTCCCATGCCGTGAAAGTTTCTTTGTAAAACATTTCTGATATGATAAATTTCCACCCCAGATGTGTGATTTCTGTCACTTTATTCAACATTTGAATTATTTCCATTCTATTCCATGCTGTATGTGTCGAGACATACGCAGAAAGATATGCTGCTCTATTTTGATCAGGGACATTATCAGCTACACTGTAAATGAATTTTGCAACAAATTTATAAAATAACTTGGTTGTAGCTGCTTGACCTTTACAATTAAAAATAAATTAACCAAATATTGTCCAACGACAACACATAAAATGCTTCTTCACTAAGTAGTATCTGCATACATCATCCCTATCACGATCATTAGGGTATTGATCTTTTGGTACAACATACCTAATTATGTCATCAATTATACTTGAAAAATGGAGTATATTTGTTGCAGTTTGAAATACTGCACTCTAACCCTGTATTTTTGCATCCATTACATTTCTCATGTTTTCAATACTTTTATACATTCCAGTGACCTAAGTACATCTTAATCTCTATTTAAAAACCAACATTAAAAGCCTAACCATCTATTCTTATGATATTGAACATTCTCAAGAATAATAAAATCAAATTCGGCTGCAAACAAGGTGATAAAGTAAACGTTTCTTTGAATTGAATCGCATATGTGTGAAGTGCGACTACTAAGAGTGTAATGACTACACATGTTTAAGCACCAACTTTCACGCGCAAATCGTACACCTTCTTAACTATATAGTTAATCAACCTTCAGGTTGGTTAGGCACAATAGGTGAAAGTAGATGTGCATCATCAATATTTATCATTGCGTTATCTATAGAAGTAACCATCTCTACGGTACCATATATAATTGTCAAGCCTAACATAGTTAAGCTGGTCTCTTAAAAACCTTTAACTACGTCATTTAATTATTTAGTATGATAGGATCATATTCTTCTGTTGGCCAGTAACCCAGCCTGCTTAATTGTAATAATCATAGCTTTACAAGCAAATTGCTTCTTATACTCTGCCTTCTCTTGTTTAAAATGAGAGATATGCACAGTACGACTCTTCTACTGGCTGGAGTATTTCTTGTGCAGGCATAGTTGCAGTAGAAAAAAATATAGGCTTTGTCTTTTGAACTCTTCTTTACACTCCTAGATTCTGGTCCTAC
>JAPYZE010000808.1:0-33452 GCA_030522805.1 Leptomastidea abnormis
GCATCTTTTACGTTATTTCACAGTGAAATAATGCGCCATTTAAGTCACTGAAAGGAGTATCTTAAACGCGGACTTAAGTCACGCAGTGCTATAAAAAATGTTTTACCTCATAAAACTTCAATTTATTATGATACTGCCAAGGAAGTGAGAAATGCTTATTTTTTTTCTTTGTGTTTAATAAAAGCTTATTATAAAAAAAAGTATTCCTCAATTTCTTTACTAATCTTTGCTTTTTATAAGAATAAAAACTTTTATATGTTAATAACAAAAAAAATATTCTTTCAGACTTTTTTTAGATAATTAGAATAATATCAGAAACATGGCTTTCAAATTCACAAAGTATCTTTTATTTGGTACTCTGCACAAATTAAATAAAACCAGACAGATCTCAATGGTTTATTCACATAATTTTGGTCATAGAGGTAATTTTTTTTGTTTTCTAAAAATTTTATTTCAAACAAAAAAAAATAAAAGTTAAAAATTTTTTAATTTTAATTTTTAGATTCACAAAACACTTTGCAACAAAAACCTTTACATCAAGAAATTTCAGAAGCTTGTGATAAGCGTAATGATCTGATCAAACTGCAAGATGATCTTACAACAAAAGTTGCTAAATGTTCTTTTAAATTGGTAAATAACTTTTTTACTTTTTAATGCATACTTTAAATTATAAATTAAACTTGTTAATTATTATGTCTATTTTTTTCCTAGGAACAAAGAGAAAAAAAAATGTACTTACAATATATCCGTTCTTGCATCAATAACTTGCAGTATCAGATATGGCCAAAAAATATAGAGCACCCTTTGACAAGGGATATGTTCTGGAGAGGAATTATATTTGATGATAGCGTTGAGTTTCTGAATAGCTGCACTGTAATGAATTTTAGAAGTGCTTTTATTAAAGAAGGATTTAAAGGCGAATTTTTGTTGAATCTCATTTTACAAATTTATGGAAATTTTGAGGATTTGGCAGCAATAAATGTAGCTCCTGTAGCTACAAAAAAAGAGTACGTCCGGTACACTCTTTGCAAAATAAATGTGATTTCATTTGATGAAACAAAAGTTGCTAAGCAAATAAAAGGTGTATATTTTTTATCATCCTATAAGCCAATTCAAAATTAACTTGTAAATTAATTTATTAATTAGAATTAAAAAATGTTTACATTATAAAAAGTTTAAATTTTATTACTAAATGTAAATATACATTTTAAATCTAAGAATTAAAAGCTTATTTTTCATTGTATAAGATCAATTGTTTATGAGTTGAATTATTTTATCAATCAATAATATAAGAGTGTATTTATTGTTTTTAATTTAATTAATTTTATTACTAAATGTAAAATATACATTTTTAGTCTAAGATTAAAAGTCTATTTTTCTTAGTGTAATATCAATCGTTTTTATTTCATGATCAGCCAGATTAAGCCCTGATTTTTTTATTAAATTTTGAACAATCTCGTTTGTCAGTTGTCCTTCATATATCATATATTCTTTTCCTCCTTGAGAGATATTGGAAAACAAATTTTTTAAATTGTTTAAAAATAAACGAGGTTCTAAATTTTGTTTTTTTAACTCTTCTTTTAACTTAATAATATTTCTTGTTTTTACAAAAGATGGATTAGTTTCAAAAATTACTTGTTCCAAGGCTTGAAACAAATCTTCTGGCATGATGCATTCTGTATCTGTTGGCCACAAGATATATGGAAGGCTTTGAACTTTTGTCTTGAATGCCAAAATTAAACAGACGCCATTATTTTTTTCCTGAAAAAAAAAAATCATTGTAGCTCATTTTATTAAGAGTACAAAAAGAAAAAAATGATAACTTACTAGTTCTTTTAACAAGACTGTTTCTTCTTCTTTCAGAGACTGGAGGTTTGATTCATTAATAGAATTTATAATATTCAAACCATCCAGATGTCCTTTTGTTTTCAGAACTTCAAAAAAAAGAAGTATATTTGTTTATTTAAAATAATTTTAATAAAAAAAAGAAACAAATTACAACTTTACCATGCTTCAATTTATGAGCTTCATCTCGTGAGAGAATTCTAGTACCTTCTTTTAGAGATATTCCACAATTTGGTTTGGAATTTTGATTAATCTATTAAATAAAAAAGTACATTTAATTAGTAACATATAATGCAAAGAAAAGAAAATTCAATTTATTTTTTATAAATCATCAAAATATACTTGTATTCTATTAACAAATTTATCTATGTATTTTAAATAGAATCAAGAACATAAAATTAGCTGAAAATGAAATCTGGATTACATATGCCCAGCTTCAACCTGTATCTTTATAAATACATTAATTCCATTAGCTATTAGAGATTACTTATCAACTACCTATCAAATAACTTACTTATAATTACACTCCGATCCATACAATAAAAATCTTTAGGTACAGTTATAGCACAAATGACAATAGTATGAGGTTACTTTGATATTATAATCATTTAATAAGATAAAAAATAAGTGTGTAGAAAATAAAAATAAGAAAAGGAGCCGTTTATGGTTATTAAATGCTTACTCGTTCATCCGAATCTTCCGTTCTTTTTGTCACGTGGATGAACCTCTGGCTGAATTGACTCGTCGTTGTATTTTTCGTTAGGCTTAGATTGCACGTATTTATTCTAAACAGAGTAGCTCTTCCTTGCATTAATACAGAAACAGCTCCAAGAGATAAAGCCATTTCTTTCGGAAAATAGTGGAAAAAATATAACAATGTAAAATCTGTTAAACGTCAATAAATGTATTCAAAAGTTAAAGTAAAAAAGATATACCTATTCTCGTTGCAAAAGACAACCTAAACCTAATTCCTTTTCTCTTTTGTTAAAAGTAATGCTTAGGTTTAATGCAATTGCGTATTTGCGTTCGATCATCTCTTTTCTCTTTCAAACAGTTTTCTCTTTACTCGACTGTTTGATTATTCTTCTACTTCATCTTATTCAAGTGGATATTCGAAATATTAAGTTAATTATTTACATTTAAATAAAATTATTTAATTAAATGGGTTCGAGAACTGGCATCTATCGATTCGGACAACGCGGCTTGAGGAGTCTTAGTTCGGTTTTCCGTCTGATTTGTAATCCGGCGGTAAATGAACTATTAATATAGGTAAAATTGTAGTAAAGGGCGCACGCGCCCGTATAATTCTTAAATAAATAAATAAATAAATAAATAAATATTTGTCCTTTGAAAAAGGGAGTCGTCGAGATTTGATTTGAAATCTCGCGGTGTATGCATAACAACAAAACGAACACTATAATCCAATGCGAAATATATAGAAGGGCCACCAACGGCACCAACAAGCATAATAAAAAGGAATGTTTAAAGGGAGACACATTTTCCCCTCTTCTCCTTTTACATTACTCCCACCATTGCTCTCTCTCTACGCGACTCATACCGCCCCTTTCACGGGAAAAGCCGTTGAGCCGGCGCTGTGTGTTGCGCCGGCGATGAAGTCCGTTTGAAATTTCTCAGCCTTCAATTCAAGAGCGCGAGGAAGAGAGAGGAGAAGAGAGCGGACGAAGAGCAGAGTCGACTCAACGACGGTCGTTTTGCTTATACTTTATTTGCACTGTGTAGTTATGTGGTAGTTCTTCTTCCTCTCTTTGCGCTCTTTCTTTCGCGATTTCTCTCTCTTTTCCCTCCCTCTTGCAAAGAGAGACTGGACTTCTTATAAAGCAGGTGCGTGGCCTCGCGAATACAACTCACATATACATATAAACTGCTCGAGAGAGATCAAGTTCCGGCGTCGTCGTTCACACCTTTGGAATTTCAATACAAAATAAAACGAAGCAAGGCCTTGTGGCAGAACATAAGAAGTATCGTCCTCTTGGTGTGTTAACACAAAATACAGAGCATCTACGAGAAAGAGACTCCATCACTCCATCCATATCCAAGCTATTGGTGTAACTACTCTTGGCATTTAGTTGGACGTAAACGTGAGTAGCTCATTTTGTTTTAGTCCGCTCTTTGAAATTATTAATTATACCGAGGGATTTAAAGGTAGACTGATATTTAACTTCTATTTCTCTCTCGCTCTCTTTCTCTCTCTCTCTTATTCGTTTTTGAGAAGCTGCGATTTGAAAGTGTCGCGACGCGACGTTGTACCTCGTTAGCCGAGGATTAGGGTTAATGGGATGCTGCCTCTTTGCATTTTCTTACGTTTATATTGCGGAACTCTCTTTTGTGTGATTTGTGTGCGAATGCGGAATAAAGTCGCGACACACGGCTATCTTAGTTGGCCGCTTGGCTAGGCACGAGCGAGTATTTAATTGATGGTAAAAGTGAGAGAGAGAAAGAAAGAGACTTGTTGTAAACGCGTATACCGTTTGCTCCGAATTGTATTTATGTTATTGAGATTGTATATTTGGAGTATACACTACTCTTTATTAATTATTTATTTTATTTATTATTATTAATGTTGTTTAATTTAAGCCTGGATCATTATAAAATTGTTCTAGTTATCTAAGCTTTTTTCATTTAACTTCAATTGCTGCTTGTTACAAAATTATTGTAAAATTAAATAGCTATTTTTTTTTTATTATTTTGTTTCTTAAAATACTTGCTTAGAGAATGAAAAATATTTCTGTTTATAAATTTTACAAATGTCTTTCATTACTGCACTGCTAACTTAACATACTGATTCTATATTCAACAAAATACCTGTAATTTATCTCCTAAGTTGCTAAATGTACAGAACATTTATTTACATTACTTACAACTATCAAAGTAAACAGTTCTCATATGTTAGATTTCTTTATTTGCTTTCTTCTTATTTGTTTTACAGACAGTCAAGCATGACAAACATAAATTTAGCTTTAATTTATTAAGTTAAAACAGTGCAGTCTACATGTTGTTTTATATAAGTACTATTATTTATATTTCAGGTTGCTACCAAGTACAGAGAAAATGCCACCAGATTCAAGAAGTGTTTCTTTTGTCTTCCATCGTGATGCTGTTAATGCAAGAAGCACTCCAGATGAAGGTAAAATTCAAAAGAATTTTAGACGAAGATTGCAGGACAAATTTGATAAGGAAAAGGTAGATGGATTTAAAGATAAGTCTGATAAGGATACTTCTGAAAAATTGTGGCACAATCTTAGTCTTGGACAGGTTTCTACAGACTCCAAAAAAGCCTTAAGAACTGGAGCTGACAAAATATCCAAAACCATCTCTACTGTTAGAACAACGCTTGGATCCATATCACAGGTTTGTATTTATATTTTTATTGTTACATTACCATTTAAAAAAAAAAGTTGACATTTAATTTTAAAATTATTTTTATCAATTTCCTAAACTGTTTTTAAACTAAAAAATTTCTTCTAAATCATTATTATACAAAAGTATATCTTTACAATTACTCTCAAATTTGCTACTTGCCCTGTACATCACGTACTTTTGATCCCTCTAATACTCACTCTGAATGGCACATGTTCTATTCCTAATTTTAGAAGTTCAAAAGCTCGACCCGCCGACGCCAGAGGCTTGAGGAGCAACAGTCGCCTATGAGCGCATGCAAGACGCAAACACCACAGTCGCGATCGCGCAACCTGCTAGGACGTACGCCGACCAAGCTCTACAGCCCATTTGGTATCGAATCGCCCAGGAACGCCTGGGACGATAAGGAGAACGAGCCCTTTGGTTTTGGCAGCACACCTACCCGCTTTCGAGCTGACGTTCCAGTTGAGGAGAGCGGCGCCGCCGGCAGGCGCCATCGTTTCTTTCGTTTTACCAAGGTGAACGGATTTTGCGCTTTGAGATAGACTGCGCTTCTTCAATGCCTTTCTTCCGAATTCTTTTCTTTTTTTTATTTATTTATTATTTTTCGAATCTAAAAGAGAGCTAAGGTTGCGGAACAAATTTTTTAGTTGAAACGGTGACGTTTTTGTAACAGCACTTTAGGTGAGTGCTATTGAAATATAAGACTGGTAATCTTATTTTGCAGCTTATAAGCAATGTTTCAGTACAATACAATATTTATAGATTTGCCGCCGTTTCAACTAGATAATTAGCGCTTTGTATAAAACATAAATTTTTAAGATTGTTCATTTTTCGTGCAACGAATTACTTAACGCAATCAAGGTAGCTAAATTTATTTTTCATGGAAAACGGTACTGTTTTGGCATATAAAGAGCTGGTAATGCCCTTTAATTTTAATTTTTTCTATAATTATATTTTTATGTATTATTTATATCAAGTATTGTGCGTATTTTTTTGTTATTCCTTAGTGCACGTTTTTTATCTGTATTTATTTTTTAAGTACGCGGTAAACCGAAGAATTGACTGATACAAAACAAAGATCTTTTTTGCCTTGTCAATTGGCAAAGTTATTTATTAAACGAAATAATGCAATTAATAAAACATATTTGCTAAATTATAAAATGTTATGCAAATCCAATGTACAACTGGATTTAAGAAATATAAAAAAAATTTAATTTATTTAAATTCTGTTTATAAAAAAATTTAGAATCGGTTATTTAATAAATATGCAACAAAGAAAAATGTAATTGAATAAAACTGCATTAAGAAACGATAATAACTCAAGAGTAAATAATATATTTATGAAATAATGATTTTCACACACTTATAAACATTTATATTAAGCTTTGCTTTTTAGTATATTTTTAAAATTTTCAAATTCGTCTAATAAATTTTTCCTAGTTTCTTTCGAAAATTTTTTAAACTTAAGAACTGCCTACTGAAAAATTTCAGGATTATAAATTTGAGTAACAAAATTAATGCATTTTTCAATACAATTTTTGACTGTGCATAATAACGAAATTAACATTTTGCATAAATATGTTAACTTATAAGGGATTATAAATTTTTTAAATCAGAGTTTAAATTAATATCAAGTGGCGCGGTAGCGCCACGAAGGCAAGTTTGAATATAGCAAACTGCGGCGCCGGCGACACTATATAGCTTGATATTCGAAAAGTCAATTTTTAAAAATTTTATCAAATTATTTTATTAAGAAATATATACATAGAATATACGTGCGTTTTATAAATAAAACTGCTGAAGCAGTATATAATTAAGCTTTTTATATAAATATATACGCGATTATTCTCCAAACTTGCCTTTTTCTACTTTTGTACTTTTGTATTGTGTAGCATGGTTATTTATACAAATATGTATTGGCACAAGGTACTCTAAATAAAGTACTGAATCCATAAATTTTTTGTCTAACTTCAGTTTTATCCTTAAAAATTGTAAACATGAAAAAAATCAATTCAATTACGTATATAATTTATAATTCAATTTTGTAAAATTATAATAATTAAATTTATTAAATATTGCAAGAGAAGAAAAAACACTTCTCATAATCATCTTAGCATAACCGTTCGAAACAAAAGAGGTGACTAATGTAATGTAATCGTCGTTTGTTTACTAATCTTTTTTCATTAGCAAAAACAAAACGAGAGGCGCTTCTTATCTTGCAAGAAAAAGTCGTTAGCGATATATTGGTCAGATAATAAAAGCCGATTCATTTTCGACGAACACTATATCAAAAGAAACTGATATATCTGGGTGCCTTTACGGTTTTCCAGCTATCTAAGGATTTTAATGGCGATGTTTGTCGAATGGGAAATTATACCCTGCAGGTACGTATAAACGCATTTGCATGTTTATTTATTTTTTTTTTTTTCATTTGACTTTGTTTCAATTAATTTTATAGGGGTTATATTATTTAATTTTTAATTATTAATTTAAATTGAGTTTTTTTTAATGTTAAGCTTACGATGATATAAGAATGACATTATTCATTTTACGAGCTGCTAAAACTCCGTTGCGACGGTTACTATTTCGGAAAATATAACGCAAGAGAATAGTAGGACGGTTAGTGATTTTTAGATGAAAATTAAATTATACTAATTAGTGAATTATTTTCGAGGGGGTAATTGTAATTTTTAGAGTGTGAAATGGTATTATTAAAAATAGATTTTCTCTAATTCATATAGACTTAAATCCTCTGGCATATATAATTTTACATGGGACGAACATAAATTCCCATAAATACTAAATATACATTTCTCATTTAATCTCGATTTACTTAAATTACAAAATTCGTTTTATTTCGTTTTAAAATATATATTAAATCTAAAATGAATATTATATTTTTGGTTAATTGGTTATAAGACTTAAGAGTATTTTAATATTTGATTTATTTGTAATTTTATTAGTATGAGCTTAAATTTCTTAATAATAAATGAATTTCAATTAAAGTTATAAGTAAATCATTTTTGCAAAATCAATTTCAATAATTAATTATTCAAAAACAAATTAAAGTCTCATTATTTTACAATAATTACAATTTATTCACAACTTAATCGTTTCAATAAAAAAAAAATGAAACAAATATTAACTTATTAAATTATTTTTTTTAATAATTTTTTTTTTTAAAACAACAATTTTCAAATAATCATTTTAACAAACGTAGACGTTTTTTAAAATAACTTAATTCGAACGACAATTCATCAACCCAAATTTAACGACCTTACATAACTTAAAACGCCTAACTCAAAAAAAAAATCCATTTCCGAGAATAAAACCGTTGACTTTACCGGATTTCCTTTGCTTTTTCTTTTATGCTTGAGGGAGTAACATAAAATCCATTGTTTTTCCCGCCGCACAAGTAAAATAGTTCCTTAACCGGCCGCATATGTCACTAGCTCCCAAGACCCTCTCGCAATCGCAAGGTAAAAAGATAAACCGTGCACATATAATAAGAAAGAAAAGGATAAAAATCATATAGCTGCAAATATATTTTACGTGTGTGTTAGAAAAGGTAAGAAAAACCTTGGAGTTTGCGCAGTAGAGGTATAATTTCTCAAAAGTTGGAGTAGCCGCGCGCGGTTGCTGCAGGCAAGGGGTCTGTCAGGGGTGCTGCCGCTCTCATCATCATCGTGTTGGCCATAGGTGGTGCAATATAACAATAGTATATATAACTAGTGCAGTTTTATTCTACAATACGATAGAGAAAGCAGCATAAATAAGTAAAATAAAAGAGAAGAAAAGCCGGGTGCAGTGTGGAGAGAGGAAGAATATATAGTATTTAGTATAGTGCGCGTGTGTTGGCTTGTGTGTGACCCCGGCGGCGCCGACAAGATTATATATATATTTTGGTGTGGAATCATCATCTTCATATACACAGCGGTAGCCGCACAACACGGCCATCCTCTCCAAGTACGTTTAGTATAGCAACTAAAAAATAAAAATTAAACTAAAGCCTCTTCTTGGCTTTACTAAATATTACATCTTGCATCTCTCATTCTGCGTATATATATACCACAAGAATATTATTAGAAAAATAGTATAAGTAATCCATATCATCGTTATCGCGAACGAGTTAGCCAAAGAATTTTCTAAAGAGAGTGACGCGGTGTATATATTACAAAGTGCATGCGCCATGCGAATATATATAATATATAAGCGTCGTCGATGTGCATCCTCTAGTGCAGCAGCGGTCTCTAGTGTGTAATTTATATATATGTGTGTGCGGGCGCTATATAGGTATCACCTCCATCTTTTAATTTTTTTCATTTTTCAGTCCACCTTCCCCTCCCACTCCCCCCTCCCTTCCACCCTCTTACTCTTTCTCGTACCCGGTACTTCCAAGTAATAGTAGTAGTTCCCCGTAACCGGTGAATGACTAGGAACATCCACTACAATCGGTCGAAGCTTATTCTTATAGTGGTGATATCATAGTACATGTGTGTGTATGGCGGGGGACGCAGTACACGCGCTTCTTCGTATCTCTATACTTAGTAAGTGTATGTGTGTGTATATGTGAAAGCGGCCCGGCTACATACACAGTAGGTACACACGGCGGTCCACGACCTTACATAACTTTTCCGCTGGCAGTTCGCACCCGGTAAGTATAGCCGGGGGCTCTTCTTATTCTCTCTTGCCCACCGCTTCCGTCTCACCGGCTCCCGTGTGTATGTGCCATTTGCACACACGAACATATAGCATTACATTCATACTTATATGTAGCGGCGTGGCTTAGGTATCCATGTGTGGGTGCGCGTGCGCTTGGGGTCTTGGGGAGTGCGACTCCTATATCTGCAGTGCGCGGCATATACACATCGTGACGTGTGCTAATGTGTATGTATATATAGATATATACTAATAAGTGCTCCGAAACTCCTGATGCCCTGCATCACATAGAACTCGTGTGTGTCGTGTGTGAATATAAGTACACACACCACCTCCCCGTGTGCATGGGTACTCTACTACCCTAGCTTCATCTCTGTCTAGTCCGCGGTGTTCTCGCTTTTCGGCGTTTCTCGTGGTATTACATACACATACATATATCTATCTTTCTGTGTATGTGATACAGCCCCCACAGCTTTTTGGGCTTTCTCTATCTCTCTATTCGTCTCCCCCCATCCTCTTGCAATTACCACCCGAATGTGCATCGACCTAAATACTAAAAAGCTTTTCTGTTGACGATTTTCGTGGTTGATCAGCTCGTTGTTTTATTACTCTTTGACCTTTTTTTTTCTCTCTTGTTGACATCAAGTTGTTTCTTCTGACTGAGGTGAGATATGCTATTTTTTTTTGTGACAACTTTGTTGAGGAATTTATACTTGTTTTTTGGAGCAGTATTGGATTTTTGGATCTTTTTTAGTTTGAGAGTTATAATTCTTATTAATATTTGAAAATATTTTGACTTTAAATAAAACTATTGTGTTTTTACAAGACAAACTTGTAGACTGCATTAAACAAGGTTTGTTCTTTTCATTCTGTTTTTAATATTCTTGGATTAGTCTAAATATATATGCATAGTTTAAATTGAATTAACTTAAATCTTATAATTTTTATTCTATCAATTATTTTTTTAAGAAACTTTTGATGTGCATTACATTACTGCACTATTATAAATTCAAATTATAATCACACAATTAAGTGCAATTCAATGGTTGTGATTATTGGCAAAAATTGATTTGAGATATTTTTAGATATTACAAATAAATGAGAAACCTTAAATCAATTTCAATCCTATCTAATTTAAAACAAACTCTTTATAGATTAGTCCATTAATCAAGTAACTTGAAACAATGTTTAAAATAAAATTTTGAATCAAATTATATTTTTACATAGTTATGTTTTTTGACTTAAAAAATTCTTAATTACACAAAATATCTGCTAATTTGGTCTTCCACTTGCCAACTTCATCTTTGAAATTATTAAACTTCTTATTTTGTTTAAATAATATTAAAAATAAGTTTACTGTAATATATATAGCTTGAAACAAATAAGTACTAAACCTAAGTACTCTAAAAATTATTGTAATCACTAAACCTACTCAGATTCAGGTCAAAGAACAAACTATACCTAGCTGCTCCAGAAAAGAAGCGCTTTTTAAAAGAGAAATAAAGCATCTTGGCATAAATGGAAGCTTTTTCATTTAAACGCCTTGAATTAAACCCCTCGCGAGTCGGTTCATCTTAAAAAAAAAAAATCGTGTTTCCCTGCCCTTCTTTTTCTGTCCTGAAGTTACGAATAGCCGCCAGAGTTTTAACACTATACACCTTTGTACAAAAAAACAAAAAAAAAAAACAAAAAAAAAACAAAATGGAGCAAGCGTTTTGTTTATTAGTTCCTTTGCCGTACAGCCTACAGCTCAATTTTTTTCGCTCTCTCACACAGATATTCACACTGCCGCTCAATTTCGATGCTCGACTGTCGCGTAAGAATAGTGTAGCCTCTTATAATTCCTATATTTCGTATTCGCGATATACCTATACGTATTTTTTGCGATCCTCTAGTGTGTCTTTATTTTTTTCAGCTAAATAAATTAATTCCGCCCCCCTTTTTTATTGTAATTTTTTTCTTTTTCTTTTTTAAAAGGTTTCGGACGCTGCTGTCGTAGCTTTGGCTATCCTCTCTCTGTCGTGAGCGAGAGCTCCTACGGCTTTATTTTCTCCTGTTCTCGTGGCTAACCTAGTTTTTTTCTTGTTCAGGTATTTTTTTTATTTTTTACATATTTTTTTGAATATTTTTTATGTATATATAAATTTTTTTTATCAATCATTTCCTTAAATTATACTGATCCATATAGCTTATATATATTGTTTCTATCTAGTTTAAAAGGTCTAGTCCGTTAAGCATGTTTGCACTCTCAGCTTATCCCAATCATCAGATAAACCTTTACGTTAAATAGGTTTTTCAAAATAGTCTTAGTTTGGATAAGTTATGTATACAAGCAGTTAAATTATTATAATAATTTAAGTTTGTTAAAAAAATTATGTAAATTGTAGAGTATTACTTATTTAAAAAAATTAGTATTGTTTTTAAAATTTAACTTCTTGTGTACAAAAAATATTAATTAATGAAACTTATTGTTTCATATTATAGATTAAAATATTGGTACAATTTTTTGTCATAATCAGTAATATCCTTTAATTTAGTTTAAATATATAATTTACAATATAAGAGATTGAATTCAAAAATAATTAAAAGCTTTTGTATATTTTTAGAAATTATTAGTTTTCTATATTTGCAAATAATTGTACCATATAATTTTAATACATGCAAACATTCTTACCCAGCTTGATCCTTATGCACTTTTGTTTGTTTGTTTC
Source organism: Leptomastidea abnormis (assembly GCA_030522805.1). Classification (NCBI taxonomy): domain Eukaryota; kingdom Metazoa; phylum Arthropoda; class Insecta; order Hymenoptera; family Encyrtidae; genus Leptomastidea; species Leptomastidea abnormis. Next base: position 12,597 of record JAPYZE010000808.1, read on the forward strand.
TGATAAACAGGTCTGACAACGTGTTTTTTAATTATCACATTTATTTTATATTTTATTTTTTTTAATATTACGTTTGTTAAATTCAAAGAAAAAGAAAAAGCTGTCTGGATAAACATGACAATATCCGTGAAAGTAATGCATTTGTTTATATTTTTTGTATTTGCCGACCTTACGGATTATTGTCGATGGAAACAGTGGAAGTTCACACATTCAGTCAACACCAACGGTGAATCTAAAGGAGAGCGCTACATTGAAATTAAATTCAGAGTTAAAAGAAGAAAAAAGTATCCAACAAGATAGCAAGATGAATGACCAACAACCAACAAGTAATGATATTGACCGGACAAATTTGATTATCAATTACTTGCCTCAGAGCATGACTGAAAAAGAACTTTATAGTATGTTTGTAACAATTGGTCCAGTTGAGTCATGTCGGGTAATGAAAGATTACAAAGTAAGTTTCATAATATTGTTTATTTTTTACATTGAATTATTTTAATATTAATTTTAAAGTTATTATTGTGCTGTCTATTCACTGTTATAAATTATATTCTAGACTGGCTATAGTTATGGATTTGGTTTTGTTAATTATGCAAAGGCTGAAGATGCATTGACAGCTATCAATACACTGAACGGTCTTCAAGTTCAAAATAAGAGATTGAAAGTTTCTTTTGCTAGACCATCTGGAGAAGAGATTAAAGAAACTAATCTTTATGTTACTAATTTGCCAAGGCAAGCAGACAAATCATGATATATTTTTTATTTTTTTTTAAGAGTAAAATCATGATATATATAGAAAACTAATAATTGTTTGATGCTGTTATTAAACATAAATTTTTATTTTTATCATTGTTAAACTATATTTATTTTTATTTTTTTTATGCAGTATTCTTTTATGATAAAAATAATTTTAATTGATTTTTGTTCTATAGAAACATCACAGAAAAACAGATTGAAGAAATTTTTAATAAATTTGGCCAGATTGTCCAGAAAAATATTTTGAAAGACAAGCTTACTGGGTTGCCACGAGGAGTTGCTTTTGTCAGGTAAAAAAATGTTTAATATCCTACAACTCCAAATTTTAAGACCACAACTGATTTGAATGGTATATGTAAGAATTTTGTACTGTAATAGGAAATAAATTTTTCAAAACCTCATTAAAATTTCAAATGACTATTTTGTCTTTTGTAAATGGCATAAAGTTGGAACGTTTTCAACTTGTAGGCTCAGTTAACAAGTGTTGGTTTGATATAATTAAAGAAAATGCAATTATAATGTTCTGACTATTTTACTTGCATTTATACTCTCTGTTCTCTGCCAAAGTATATTTCTATCATTTTGGCTATGGTGACCTATTTTAAAAATTAAATTTATTACTCACAGCCCTAAGTGTAGATTTAATGCATAGATTCTTTGTTGTTTATTTTATTATACAAATAAAAATTATTTATTAGTTTGTAAAATAGTGTAATTGAAAATTATTATTTGATTTTATTGTTACAAATTAAAATAGCTTGTCAATTAATAAATTAAAAATTTTAATATTTTGATACATATAATCTATTATTTTGTCAAATTTCACTAATTTTTAGTGAGGTAGTTTTACAAGATAATTCAATTTTATTTAATTAGCACATTTAAAAGTAGTTGTTTTAATTTTTTTATTAATTCATTATGATTATCAATATAATATAATCACTTTTTTGTAGGTATGATAAGCGAGAAGAGGCTCAGGAAGCTATAAATCATCTTAACGGCACGATACCAGAAGGAGGTTCTGAACCACTGAGTGTCAAAATTGCTGAGGAACATGGCAAGCAAAAAGCTGCCTATTATGCTGGATGGCAAGCTGGTTACAACCAAAGTCGTGGTAAGAAACCCCAAATTCTTGTCACTCGATAGAAAGCCTAATTGTTTTACATTAATGTTTCCTATCAAAACAAGTTATTTTGCTCTTTATTAGATGTTAATTTAAATTTTTATCAAACGACGTTAAAATTCATACTATATTATGAAGTTGCACATTGCTTTTCTACAAAAAAAATAAAAAATGCACATAGTTTTTGATAACTTGTTTCATTCAATTTATGTCAATACAATGATAGTTTTTGAAACTTACGTGTAGTTATTTAAATTATTAAATAGTGTTTCTTATTAATATTTGTTAAAAATTTATGTCATAAGTGTAAGGATCTCAGTTTAAGAATAGTCAAAATTTGCAATTATGCAAATTATGTACAAGGTTTTCAAGAATGTACTGAAGAACTATGTAAAGATTAAGATGGCTTATAAAAAAGAAATATACTTTTGTTTTAATTTAAAATAAACAAGAATATAGTAATGTTGCTTTGGATTTTGGTTATTCTGAAGTTGAGATGTCTAAGAGGTCTCGAAATTTTAAGCAAAAATATTTCTTTATTCATCTTTTCTCAATTCATTATTTATGAATTTAGTTCTTGCTTACGCTTGCCTATAAAAATATTATAAACTTAAGTCATAACATTATTAGAAAAGATTATTAATTTAGCGCTGATCGAGAATGAACTCGGGGAGCTCAGGTTAAGAGACCAGACAAAATATCCGAAAAAAAAGTTACACAGAAAAACTAGTGAGTGTTTGAAATGAATACAGTAAATTACATCATTCGAAAAACATGATGTTAGAACAAATAAAAAACTAATCTTTCTATCTTTTCCTTTTTTTTATAATTTTTTTTATAATGCAGACAAATTCGCCGCTTCTGCGACAAAGTCGGGATTCCATGAAGTTTGGCCTCGAAATAGTCTTCCAGATCGGGCTTAAATAACTTTTTTTTATTTTTTCAAATGACTCTTTTGTTTTTAAATTAAAATGACTTATGTCAAGGGATTTTTTACTCGTGAAATCGATTTTAATTTTTACAGATTTCAGCGATTTTAAAAGATTTCAAGCCTTTCTAAATTAATTGAAATCGTTGAAATCGATTTAAAATCGCTGAAATCCGTAAAAATTAAAATCGATTTATGAGTGAAGAACCCCTTGCTATAAATATTGAGCAGCAAAAATAGTGTTTACATATATACGTTTGTGAGCGTAGAGAACAATGTAAATTAGCTTTTTTTTTATTTATTTTGCTTTATTTTGTAACAAAATATTATTGTCTTTTTTTTTTCTTGACCGATTTATTGTACACTAAAAAAAGTGCGATATATTGTCAACAAGGAGAATTACGTCTTATTTCATCTTTTCTATCCGTGTCTTTAGTCCGTTACTTAATTTATTTTATTTATTAATCGCGACGCGATTCTCATTGTTCTTATTAACTTTGTACTTTATGAAAAGAAAATTTTCTTGCTATTCAAATATTTTATTAGCCTAATAAATAGTTAAGTTAACTCAAGTAGATACTTATTCATTTTTTGTAGTCATTACATTATATTTTATTTTTTGTAAAATGAAGTTTTTATTTTTTAAATATCATTTGAGTTGATGTTAAATATTTATTGGCTTCAAGAAAATTTCTAGCGATTAGTGCTTTCAATAATTTCATATAAAGCGCGATATAGATTACAAATGTACTTTTTGAATTGTACTTTTTTTGTAATTTTCAATTCTCAATAATTTGATATTGTGCCAAAAAAATATAAGATCCGGGTATAGCTTTTGTATCTGTTTTCTTTGTTTATTTCTTTTCTGTTTCCTTTGTTTCCTTCACAAAAATATTTTCACTGCTTTATTTCCCTTTTTTTTCAGTTTTTAGATTACAAATTTAAATTACAAATTTTAAGTAATTTAATTTTTTTAATTTTCTGAAAGTAAGATAAAACGAAAAATAAAATAAAAATGTTTAGGTTCTAGAAAAATCAATCTACCTGATATAGTTTCTACCATTTACATACTTAAATCATCACACTTTAATCATAGAAATATTAAACAAATTTTGTTCATATCTCATTCATATCATTAAATAAAATGTGCAAAATAAAATTTTCTCCTTCGTTCTTTTAAATTGTTATGGCTTTGCCTGCATATTGCCACCTGTGCTTTGCTCAACAGGTGCATGGCTGTTAACGATTTTGCAATTTTTTTTTCATTTAGTTGGTTTATTTGTTACAAAAGAGTAAAATTTTTAAAAAATTTTAATTTGAACTTGTACATGTTTGCTTTTTTTAACTTTTTATTAGTATATTTAAATTTTCTCATGTTCTTTAGTTTTAAGGTAGTCCAATAATTATTCAGAGAAAAAAAGTTATTAAAATAAAAGCTCATGCTTTACAATTCTATAAAAATTAATTGATCTAAAATTGTCATTACAATTAATTTATTGATGATTTAAATTAGTTAAAATATTTGCAGATAAAATATAAAAAATATTTCAATGTTACTATTTCCACTTTGTAAAAGGACTACCTTAATATGCTTTTTATCAAAGCATTCTTTCAAAAAATTAAGTTTAATCATTTTTGTCTCTTTTTGATTCTGTTAACGCCTACCAATCAACGAAGGAGAGTGTTTGTATACCCCCAGAAAAAAATTTCAAAATTACCAGAGTCTTGATAATCAATAAAACATGTGTTTACATGTGTAATTATTAGTTAACAAATCTACTTAAAAATTGAACAAAAATTAATTTTCTTAGAAATATGATATACAAAATATTTATATTTTAAAAATGTTTTTCTAAATTTTAATCCCATTTAGAATGATTTTTCAACATGTAATAATTGATAAAAAACCTTGAGCTTAAATTGTTTGTTTTAGAATCTATATTTAGAAATTATATATTTATAGAGGCATAATAATGAAATTGTTATTGAGTTGACGAAAAAATTCTATATTATGAAAAATGTTGCTCTGATATATTCTAATATCTAAAAAAAAATTTAATTATAAATACTATATAGTCAGTGATAAGTCATTTAAATTTCAATTCATTTGTAAATATTAAAGTATGTAGAAAAATAAGAAATAATGATAAAAAGGAAGATGAATATTTAATTATAATTCAGAAATTATATTTAAAATACAAATGAGCAAAAGAAATTAATAGATTTTGACTTGCTAATTTTAAAGAAAAGTCATAAATTAACATAAAAGCAATAATTGAATTAATAAATTTAATAAACAAAGTCATTACCCTTTTAAATATCAATTTGATATATGTAATAGCTTGTTTCATATATTATAACATTTAGTTAAAAAGAAATACAAATTTAAAAAAATGATACTGCCAAAAAATGTTTCAAAAAAAGACATTCATCAAATCAGTATTGCTTAAAATCTCAACTAAAGACCTTACTTGATTGAATAATACTCTTATTCCATTCTGTATAATGTACAATCACTACTAAAAATTTAAAATTCAAAAATCTATTGAAATAAAATATTTTTTTGAGTGTAACATTATCTTTTAATTGAAAAAAAAAAGTTGAAAAACAAATTTCCCAACAAACGAAAGCCTAGAGTCAAAATAATCCTTGAGTTGACATATATTGAACTTAAAATAATAAATAAGACTTAAGTAAAAAACCAAAACGTTAGGCCATCGATAAAGAGCAAAGCATCAGTATACACCTCGCTCCTCGCAATAGCCGATGTGACTCTACCGGTCCGGGCAATATGCACAACCATTAATCCAGCCTCTCCTATTTTCCATCCACGTCAATAAAAATCGTAAAAAAACAAATTCAAAAAATTAAAAAAAAAAAAAAAAGAAAGAAAAAAAGTACGCCGGTAAAAATTAGAGTCACTCGTTGTTCAGTACCCGGGCAGCCGCCGCGCGGCAAGAGGAACGGCATTCAGCCGCCACGGGGAGCGGAGAACGAGACGTGTAGCGGACGATTTGCAGGTGGTGCGGGAGGCGGCGGCGGTGGTGGCGGAGCGGTAGGCCGGGGCCGGGGCGGCTACGGGGGCGTGCCGCCGATCGGAATGGGCATCGGCGGTGGCGCGGGCCTGGCCGCTGGTGGCCCGCCCGGCGCTATGCTCGCCGGCCGCGGTGGCTTCGGCGGACCCCGGGGCGCCGGGACCGGTGCTGGACACCACGGCTTCGGCGGTGGACCCGGGGCCGTGCGCATGGAGAAGCTACACCCGCACCGCTTCAATCCACTTGGCATGAGCGGCGCTGCGGCTGGGGCTGCGGGAGGCGCGAGCGCACCTGGCTATGCCCAGCCACACTTCTGGTGACGGGCCAATGGTGATTCCAGCAGCAACGGCGGTAAACTGCAGGTGCAGCCGGCTACTCGGATAGCCGACTACATTTAGCGTGAGTATTTATTATTAATCGATACCAAACTCATTACTTTTCTTTATTATCAATTTTGAATTGAAAAATAGTTTGATTAATCAAATAATTAGTAAAACATATAAGTTCTATTAAGAGCTAAATCAAAAAAAAAACATTCGTTTATAGAAATTCAAGAAATGTGGCAAAGTGTTCCGCAGCAGCAACGTGGATGAGTTTAGCAAGTCTACCCCCTACGCTTTCACGATGCAATGGAACAATTCTGGCGTTTTTTTTTCTTTTTTTTTCTATATAGCTGCCTGCGTCCGTCCGTCGATAATTACACAATTTGTTGCGAAAAATTAGACAAAGAGCGGCAAAAAAAACTAGATAATTTAAAAGATTTTTGGGATTTTAGTTTAACAATTTTTTTTTTCTTTTTTTTTCTAATGTAAGTGGCTGCATAGAGCAAAGTATTCTATATGTTGTTAATGTACATTTTTCCCTTTTTGGTTTTAGTCGTAGTCAACTAAAATAATTGGCGTGCATTTGTCGCCTCATTATTTAAATTTTATTCTTTTGAATTTTCATTTAAGTAGTAATTTGCGCTTTTTTACTTGATAAGAGAATCAATTTTTAATTTCTGGATTCTTAAAATAGTTATGTATAATTCAATGATTAGTGTTTTTATTTTAAATTCATAAATATATTAAATAACAAAGTGAATATTGAAAATTAATTTTTCAGTATTCAACATCAATGAATTTGAATATTGCGTCGTTAGTAACTAAAGATGTTGCTATTTTCTTTTTTTTTTATCTTGAAATAACTTGCTTTTTATAATCTTAAATTTCAAATATATTAGTAACTTTAGTTCTAAAATATCTACAGAAAAAATGTGTAAAATCACCATACTGAATTTTAAAATTTTATTTTGTCACAATATTACAACAGTGCATACTTTCATCTCGTAATCTTAAACATTGACCTAATCTTATAGGCCGACAAATTTTAAATTAATTTTATTATAAGAACTTAACAATTTAGCATGAAACTACTGTTAGTGTTATCTAAATAGTAATTTTTTATTTAAATTTTAAATATAGCAATCCGCAAAATATATTTATATGTCAACTGAGAGAAAATTATATTTGTTTAAGCAACATTTTTTTTTATTTAATAAAAATTATAGATGGTTTTCGACACCATTTTAGTAACAGCTAAACTGTACAACAAAGTACAAAAAAGATAATGAAGATAATCTTTTCTCAGTATATAACAGAGTAGATGCACTCGCGGTTTATCTACAAAATGAACAACAATTAAATAAATTACTAAAAATATTGTAGTTTATAATAGTTTAATATGAAGCGACAAAATTGCTTACGCATGTAGAAACCTCAAAAAGATTTCTTTTTTTTTCCTTTTTTTTTTTAGTTTGAGGAAGTTGGAAAACTTCTAAATTGTACGGCAAGAACTTGCCCTCTGCTTGTTCTCTTTTAAATGTCGCATTGTTGTTTAGAAAATGTAAGACTGACTTTTTACATAAGAGTTACACGGTAAGTGTCACATTCGTATGCGCCCATCACTGCCTCGATTATTAAAAGAGAAAGCAACTTCGAAACTTCCCGTAATGTAATTTTGTATATCGGTCGTTGTTACTTTGTATTTGTAAATCAATTAATAAATATTAAGAGAGTTATTTAGAAAATTTACTTAAGAAAAGAGGCAGAATTATTTATTATCGATAACACATGTAAAACAGTGTGTTGTACAGGAATTTTTCAATAACAACCAATTATGTTTTTACAAAAATATTATTGTAATATGTCACTGTAATGCAATGCTACTAAGTTTTTCATTGAAAATGTTATAATGATAAAGTCAAAAAAGTACAATCTCAAGAGACAATATGTATTAGTCATAGTGTAATTCTGTTTTATTACACCTTACATATTAAATTTGTCTTCAATATTGTATTAATGCTGTAATAAAAAATTTTCACGTCATCTGACTCTAAAGATTTATTATTTAAAATATTACCAAGTATTTAAGGGTTGAATAAAGCGTAGTATTACATTACAGTGTCACTCTAAAGTTTTGCTAATGTTGCCTTTTGCTTTCAAAAGTGCTCATCCGTCATGATTGATAAAATTTCGGGCGCATCGTTGCACAATGTGAACTTCGATTCGTAAATCGTGCAACAGCATGGTTATATTAACGGCATGTCCCTTCGTCTAAAGTAAAATGATATGCAAAGTTTAGCTAAATGTTGGACATCTGTAATTACTTAGATAAAGATATTTGTCCAAAAAAATTTCAAGTTTATTTTTAAGAGGAAATGTGTTATATTGTGGTAATTTGGGATATTAATACCGTTTCATAAATGTTGAAGCAAAATGTATTTTATTTGAGTTTTTATTTTAGGATACTTGATTTTTAATGGAGTAATGTTTATGTATGGATTGAAGCATATAAAATAATATAATCCACTAAAAATTAAAGTATAAGTCATTAAAGATTTAAAAAATATCCAGTGCAATCTTTATTTTATTCTACTTAATACTAAATACTCGTAAATAAAATAGAAATATTCAAAGTAGTCTTTTTTCACTTTTAAAAGTATGAATAAACTGTGTTTTAATTTAAATGCATATTTAATTTTATTGATAAGTTAGAATTAAAGTTGATAATATATGTATGTTTTTGCAAAATAATTATTTGCAAGATTTAAATTGTGTGTAAAATCTTAAAAATTAAATAATAATATTTTGGTAATTTAATTTTACCATTGAGTGCGTGAATTCACAAGTTATTAAAAGATTCATTCCACCCCTTTTAAAAAGGTTAAAATATCTATTCTTAAAATTACTTGAAATTTTTTGAATATTTGATCAAAAAAATTAAAATTTAAAAACAGCTTGAGTAGCAATCTTATACCATTTTGATTGATTAGTTTTTATAATTTCATATAAACCTTAGTTTAAATATTTGAAAGATAAGTAATATAAAAAATGATGGTCATACATCTTTTTCTAATGAATTTAAGATGTCCAACTACATAATTAATAATTGTAGAAAATTAAACAAATACTATTAAATCTCAAATTTTTTCATCATGATCTACCAAATGTAAGGTAAATGCTTCAATTTTAAGTAGTTTCATCTTTAATTATTAACATTGTTTTAGATTGAAAAAAAGTTTTAAAAAAAAGATAAAAAATCATTAAATTTTAATGAATTTTTTTACTATTTTTGTAAAACACTTTATTTATTTTATAACAATGTAAATGATTAAAGTTGAAGTAAAATTAGGTTCATTTATCTTTCTACTATTTATAAACAGAAACATTAGGTAGCCAATCATACGTTCCTAGTTGAATTTTTTACTTTTCTGAGAATGTAAAAAACCGTTACTTTGCTCTGTTGTATTTCTATTCAGTGTATGGGTTTTATTGGATATATAAAAAAAAACAAAAATATAAAAAAAGAAGGAATGATTAGGTTACCACTGCGAAAAACAGCATTGTTGAATGTAAATACCAAATAATGTGTAAAGCTATAATGTTCTCGTGCGTTTTGATTTTTTTTCTTTTTTTTTTTTTTCATTTATATAGGATGCTAATTTTTCAAGACCCTAAAATGTTTTTTTATTTAATTAATAAAATATAAGTTGTATTGCAGCAGTCTCGTGAAATTCGAATAAAAAGCTTCACGTTACTGCTGCTGTAGCTGTTGTATTTTGTAAATATAAATAATAATAATAATGTCGAAGAGTTGAAATATCGTTACTTCCCGAAAAAAAAAAAATGGTCGAGAAACTTTTTTACCGATACGAGACACCACATTTGTGAATTATAATACGAAGAAAGAAAATTATAAAATAATTGCGTTGATTGCTTGCGAAGTCTCTATACATTTCTAATGATGTAATGAATGTTTTGAATGCAGATGTTATAAATTATGACTTATAAGAAATAAAGAAAGACATTACTATTGTTACATAAAATACACGCCAAGTACATTGATTATAATTTAGTTTAGACTTTTAAGATACAATTGTAAGATTAGTTAATAGGATTAATTTTATAAAGTTCGATTATAAACTAAATACCATTGGCATTTTATTTATTTTTAATTTTTTTCATATAAAATTAAATTTTACAAATGAATATAAGATTATTTGTAAAGTTGTCACATGGATTCTCTGCAGATTTCGGGCTCGTTGATTTATTACGCTCACGACGTTGCCCATCAGGGGGCAGCTTGCAATTTGCATATAATAAGCAAAGTTGCCCCGTGACGAGCCCCGTCGTAATCGCGACTTTTATATCTTCAAAAAAAAGAAATTGAGATCTTGCGATGAACAAATATTGTTGAGTTTCATCTTTAACAAATTTTAATCCAAATAATTTAGTTGATACGATATACACCTTGATATATCTAGAAAACTGTGTACCTGAAAATAAAATCTATACAATGAACAATCATAATTCAGTATTTGATTTTAATTAAAAAAATAATATATTAATACCGTACACTTGAAATCAAGTATTTTAGATCACTCGAGTATACTCAACTTAACTTTACATAAAAAAAATTAAGAGAAAGTTCTTATAACGCGTTTTTTTCTTTTAAATTATTTCAACGTGATATTTGAATTTTAATAAAATAATATCTCACCATATACACTATAATCAATATATTTTTTTCAAATCTTTATACAGTCCTAAGACACAAAACAGCTACTATTCTGTCTTTGAGACCAGTAAGATCGGAATGAAGTTTGGATACTGAGAAAGAAATATAATTTTCGGAGAAGAGAACGACATCAGTTTTCCGTTCTCTCCACCCACAGGATGTGCTGGCTGCCGCCGTGGGCCGCGTAAATCGTGACGTTCCTCTCTGAGCTGACAGGAAGAGGGCGGGCATAAAGAAGCTGTGATACGAGAAATGTTTCTATCGTTTTACTGTTAAGTTGATTTTTATTTTTTGACCGATTGTCCTTTGGTAAGACAAAGTAATTTTTTAAGCAATTCTTTTCAAAATAATGAGTTTTTAATTTTTTTTTTTATTTATGGGAGTAATTATTTATTATTGTTTAATATATTATTTGAAATATTATTGAAAAACTGAAAAAATATCATTATTTTTATTTTAAATAGAGCTTTTATTATTATTTAAATTTTTTAATATTACTATTTTTTTACCAAAATATTAGTAACTAATATGATCTCCTTTTTATTATCATTTTAATTTTCTTCATCTATCGCACCAAGTTACATTATCTCGTTTCTACTTATCTACTTCCTTTTTAAGCACTTTTTTTTATTTTATTTTTTGTTCCACTGATAAATTTTAATGAAAACTTTAAAACAAAAATAACAAATCCATAAAATTCACGTAATAAATAAAATAATTATAAGTTAAAAAAACATTTGCACTAAAAAGCACGACAAATTTTAAATCAGAAAACAGATGATTTACAAATTCACGCCACAACAAAATCATTTTCATTTATGTGATACTCAAGTGTACTACTAGGTGGTCATTCAAAAAATAGCAAACTTAAAAGTACCTTTGCTTTTCTTTCGCACGCTCTTTCTGAACTACTATCCCAACATATACATATTACACACCCAGTGTTTGTTAACCCCCTCCCGCAAACGTTTTCTCTTTTCAAAGTCCCACGGGTCAACACACATATATATGTATACACACGTGGTTCCCATGCGGTGTGCCATCGGTGAATATTATATGCAACAGCCACACACCGACCGGTTTTCTTCTATCCGCATATATGTATATGCACGACGATGCACATCTCGTCTTATATATTATATACATAGGATGACGAAAAAGTGCAGCTTCTCTCTTTCCGAGGGTTGCAGATATGCTGCTGCAGCAGCAGCAGCTTTTGTTTTTTTCATTTTCGACCCTTTGTTCAATCTTCTTTAGCTTATATTATATACTTACTTCCTTTCTCCCTCTTCTTTTTTACTTGGTGCATTGTAAAAACGGTTGTATCGATTGCGTTTTGATTTTGCTTTGAAATTTCTCTAATATTTTATTGACGTCTTTTACTATACTTTATAAATTATGTTTGTATTTTTTTATTTCTTTTTAGAAATGTAGATTTTAATAAAAAATATTACAATATATAAGATTACCTGAAACTTTAGTTTTTGTTGTGCTAATTATTTTATAATTGATAAATTCCTTTATTAATATTTAAATCTAACTAATTTAAATAATATCACACACGTCTATAAATAATCACGATTGCAAAACACTTTATACAACGTCAATTTTAATAAAAATAACTCAATTTCACGTATGCACACAAAAATAAATATTTAAAATCAGATTACAAATTATCAACTACATTACTAATTTTCAATCACATTCCGTTTACAATTAAAAAATAATTAATAAAAATTCAGTTAACACTTAACAAATAATCAATAAAAAATAAAAACGAACTGTTCCTCACTTGCTCTCCCGCCGAAATGCCAAAAGAACTCGTAACAACTCGAATGTCGGCTTTCCAGACGCGAAAAACCGGCGCAGCATCCGTATTTTCGTTCAGCCCCTTACATATGTATGTATACCTATACATATATATAAGAATTTGTGCAAAGACTGCATCTGCTTTGCAGCCAGCTTTTTCTCTCACACATACTTACTTACATGCACCCTGTTTTGGTCATTATATGCACCGTATGTTGTCGTTGCAGTATAGTAAAACTGCATTTTGCTTTATGCATCTTCTTCATTTTTTTTATACGTATTTATGCGTACAACTTGTTTTGAGTTTGTATAAGAGTCTTGGAAAAATTAAAGGAATTTTATTTTAATTGTTTGAACATAAAGTAAAATAAAAAAGAAGAACAATGGTTTAAAATTTAAGATTTTTATTATATATCATCACATTTAGCATATACCTTATTAATGATATTTATTAATTTTAAGATGTATAAAAAATTAAAATATGGAATATTTATTAAATGTAAACCTTAATTATATTTAAGATTTTATGTATAGATCAATAATAACAAAAATTATTTTAAATTATATTATCTTAATAATCTCTTTCTAATCCATGCAAATCATATAAATTTTGTTGTCTCTTACATATCTTAATTAAATTTAAAAAATAAATCTTACAATTAAAATGATAAAAAAAAATGAACATTTAATATTTTTAACAATATTAACAAGAAAAGATTTTAAATAAGAAAAAAACAAATCACAAATAATTGAGCTATATGTTCATAATACAGCCCATTTCTAATCAACATTTTTATAAGACTTTTAATATTTATAAATTTTTATAAATTATTAATTAATTTAAACATTAACATACATCAATTATTATAAAGCATATAAATCAATTGACAAATAATAATTATAATAATTAAAAAATATTTATAAAAAAAAAAATCCTAATACTCGATAGTAATCGTTTTAGTTTTAAGATACTCATTAAGCGCCTCCTGTCCAAGATCTTTACCAAAACCAGATCTTTTAAATCCACCAAATGGTGCGGCAACATCTGTTTTATTATAAGTATTAACAAATACAGTACCAGCTTCGATACGTTCGGCAAACCTTAAAGCTCGACTTATGTCTTTAGTTAATACACCAGATGCAAGTCCATATTCGGTAGCATTTGCACGTTTAATAACATCGTCGAGATTTGCCGAATTAAAACGTGATATTATCATAATTGGACCAAATGATTCTTCGGTAGCTAGGAATGTACCGTCTTTAACGTCTGAAAAAATCGTTGGTTCGAAATAGTAACCAGGTCGATCCAGTCGTTTGCCACCGTATACTAATCGCGCGCCTTCTTTTACACCACGTTCGACGAATTCTAGTAATTTGTCCAAGTGAGCTTTGTGATTTTGTGGTCCATGAGAGGTTGCTCTATTTAAAGGATCACCGATTGCGATTTTTTTTGTTTCGGATACAACGCGATCTAGAAATTCTTCGTGAATTCGATCTTCGACGAAGATCCGACCTGTAAGCATAATTTTACATTTTTTTTTTAATTTTATACCAACAGATTAATTAAAATACAAGTTTACCAGCTTACCTGCAGCAATACAATTTTCTCCTTTATTAAAGAAAACACTGCTCATTGCCAATCTAACCGCTTGCTGCATATCCGCATCCTCGAATATAACAAGTGGACTTTTACCACCAAGCTCCAAAGACACTTTCTTCAAATTACTCTCCGCACAAGATTTCATGATTACCTGACCGATCTCGGTTGATCCGGTAAATCCTAATTTTCTTACAAGTGAATGTGCAACTATTGCGTTACCAGTTACAGATCCGGTACCAGGTACTATGTTAATTACACCTGTAATCATCATAATAATTTTTAAAATATTTAGTCATTCAATTATATTTAAATATTTTTAAAATAAAATACTTTAACTAACCTGGTGGTATACCAGCTTTAGCAGCAAGCTCGGCAAATTTAAGTGCAGTCAATGGCGACGTCTGAGCTGGTTTCATAACAACTGTATTACCAGCTGCCAAACAAGCTGCCATTTTCCAAGACAACATCATCAATGGATAATTCCATGGTGTTACAAGACCGCAGACACCGATTGGTTCCTTACGTGTGATCGTTAAATTACGATTTGGTCGGGCGTGATTGATCGGTACGGTTGAGCCTTGGATTTTATCGCACCAGCCAGCGAAGTAACGCCAGGTTTCGATTGACATGCCAACGTGAGTTTTTAAAGCTAGGGTGTAAACTGCTCCGGAATCGAGACTTTCTAGGGTAGCTAATTCTTCTTTGTGTTGTTCCATTAAATCGGCAAGTCTGTTATTTTTAAGATATAAGATATTAAGGATATATTTTGGTTTATAAATTGTTTATGAAAAATAAAAAAATATGTATTCTCACCGGAATAACAAACTACCACGTTCTCTAGCACTAATCTTACTCCATTCGCCATCATCATAAGCTTTTTTAGCAGCACGTACAGCATCATCGACATCCTCAACCGATCCACTTTCAACCATACAAATTACACTTTCATCGTGTGGATTAATACTTGCTATCGGTTTACCACGTCCGTTAACAAAACGACCGTTAATAAATAGTTGACGAGGAAAACGAAGATCGCGATTGTTGGCTTTTAATTCAACTGCATCGTAATCGATCGATTGGCTATTTGCCGCACCGCGACGTGATAATATTGCTGAACTTGCTAATTCGATGAAAACTGGCGCCATAAAAACGTCTGTGTTTTGGAGATGGATGTCGAGACTGTCACGTATTTCTTCTACCATACGTACTACGTCCATGCTGCCAGCACCTTTGAAAAAAAAAAAAAATAAGTATATGTTTTATTTTAATTAGTTTTATTATTTTTTCTTATCTTCTATTTTAGCACGATATAAATGATTATTGCTTAATGTTTATTCACTATTAAAAAAAAAAAATTAAATTAATAGTTTGAAAGATAAATTAATTAAAATATAATTTTATTTAAAAAAAACAAATGCAAATTTTGTAAAAAAAAAATTTAATTTTAAAACATTGTAGTGTACAATTTAAAAATATCCAATACGATTCACGTATAAAGAAAAAAACATGCAACATCTTACGAAAACAAGTAAATATATATCTATATAGAGCATTATAGTATATAGCAACGCTCATCGTATCAGCATAAGAAAACAGAAGTCGATAAGAAAGTTAGTCCCAAGTTGAATAATATTTCTCCCACCCTATCTCTCTCTCTCTTTCTCGTTCTCATCCTCACAAATACCAAAACAGTTTTAACTTGTGTTCTTTCGTTCTTTCTTATACTCTCTTTTTCTCTTTTCCCCCTATATTTCGTGACATTGGCTTTTCCGTATTCATAAACAGAACGTCGCCGACAGTCAAACGTTAAACTTCTCTTTTTCATCGTCTTCTTTAAACTCTGGTGAATTTTTGAATTTAACAACGAAATAAAATGCCACGTTTTCATAGTGATAATCATAATGATGATGATGATGATGAATTTGTGCCGATTTATAAAAAACATAAGATTGTTGATAAATTAGAGGAACAACGTGAGTATATTCAATGCTTTTTTTATTTATGCTAATCGTTTATAATATATATGTATGATTGTTGACGCTGTGCATTATCGATGTTTTATACACGTGGTTTTGTTTTCTTTTTTCTTTTTAAGATATTTCTTTATCATACTTATAGATTTTAATGGCATGTTTAATACAGATTACGTAATTTTAAAGCATTTACATTTTAATTTTAAGTTAGTATTTTTTTTTTTTTTTTTAATCGAACATTGATATTGTGCTATAAATATTATTAAGAATTTTATTAAAATTTATTTCTATGCACAATTATTTTAAGTGTTATTATAATATACAAAAAAATAAAATCTTGTATTAATTATAATAAATTAAACATTTTTTTTTTAATTATAAATTTAATCAGTAAATAATTTGTAAAAAACAATTTAAAAAAAAAAAAAAAAGAAAGTCATGGCATTAACCAAACGTTTTTAAATTATAGTTAAAAAAGATTCTAAACTTATTTGCATTATTTGTAAAGCACTTCATGAATTTTAATACCTTTTCGGTATATACCAAAAATAATTCCCTTCCTTGCGTTCTTTTACATAACACAACAGTCAACACAAAAAAAAAAAAGAAAACACTTCCCCCCAAAACGTCAACAATCAACATACATGAAATTTCTCAAAATTCAAAAATAGGTATATACAAACGTATAGAAACAAAAAATTTTTTTTAATATTTCAGGAAAGCCAAGTCTTGCAGGTCGTAAACGTGAACCAAATTCTTTACGTACACGTTTAACAAACGCAAAGAAAGCATTAAACCGAGGTGAAGCCTACACAACAGTCGATGGTAAACAAATGCCAGAACGTAAAATGGGACCAGCTTGTAAATCAACTTGTCGCTGGTTATGCTCCAAGCGTTTCGACGATACAGAACGTAAAAAATTATTCGATAATTTTTGGTCATTGGCAGATCGAGAATTGCAATGGCAATTTATTGCTGAAAAAGTGCCAATGTTACCCAAGGACAGAGCAACTACAGCGCATAGAATTGTACGTTCCCGAAGAGAAAATTCAAGATATTATCATTTTGAAGTTAATGGTTTACTTGAAAGAGTTTGTAAGACTATGTTTATTAATACATTTGGTATTAGCAATCAGTGGTTAATTACGGTTAATAAAAAATTAAAGCGATATGGTTGTGTTAATGGTGATGGTAGAGGTAAGATTGGACATAGAAGGAAGAATGAAAATAAATAAGTAAGAGTTTTGTTTTTTTTGAGTGAGATAAGTATGGGAGAGAAGACTGTTTTTATTTTTATATAGAATGAAGCTATGAGTATTTGATAGATTACTTTTTGAATTTGAACTTTTTTATAATAAATTATGTTTGGTACCTATTTTATTATAATAAATTCTATTCTCAAATACTTTTTGTCTGTGTTATTTAAAATTATTTTTTCCATATTAAAAAAAAAAAAAAAAACATTAAAAACCCATATAAATACTAAAATTATTTCAATTTTTTACTCTTGTTTATAAGCCAGCTGTTAAAAAAACAAGCATGTAAACATATAACATATCTTAAAACACGTGTATATCAAAGCTGACCTTATACTTAAAATATGATAATCTTATCAAAAATAAAGCCACGCAATGAACTCCTTTAAAACACCTTATCTCACCCGGCACCAATATATACACATATCAAAAACATTGAGTAACATCATTTTTTATCCACTCACAAAAAAAAAAAAATCATTTGACATACAAAACTTACCACAAGCAAAGAAATCAGTCTCATCATTGACCTCAAGATTGAGTATACCTTCCCATATTTTACGTATCTTTTCAACAGCCTGACGTTCATCATCGCTAAATTCGATACTGGTACCATTACTCATTGCTTTGCCATACTTGCTTGCGCTAATTGTACGCGAACCCAATTTCAGTACCTCAACGTTTAACCAAGCTCCATCCTCGGCTTGTATAAGGAGACCACCTGTATGTACCAATCCTGGTCGACCATCTACATCCACGGAATCGGTATCACTTGGTAATTCACCTAAATAAATTGAAAAAAAAATTTTCATCACTCTCATGTAATAACAAAAAAATTAATTTTCCAATATAATCAATTCCCATATACTCACCTTGCCATAAACTACTACCATAAAGCCGAACCTCCTCTCCATTAATAAAACTCCAAGCACCAGGAGTCGAATCCAAAGCACGCACAAAATCATGAGCTTGCTTTGCCGATTTTCCCGACCAAAGCAACTGCTGCAGCTCCTTTTTATTCAACATAGCATCGTAAGTTGCTCCCTCCTCCGGCTGGACTTGTACAGGTGCTTTACCTGCTGCTACGAGATCGACCGCTTCACCCATTGCTTTTATACCTTCTGGATACATGAAACCATTGTAGAGACTGTCTAATGTATCGTTTGGTTTAACTGGACAGCTACGTTGAAGTAAAATTGGTCCGGTATCTAAACCGTCGTCTGCCCAGAATATTGAGAAACCGGCTGTTTCGTCACCTTCGATTAGGGTCCTGGTAATAATTTGAATAATTTAATTTAAAAATTTAACTTTTTTCAATTATTATTTTTTTTTAAATTTGTAAAAAAAACAATTGAACAAGATTAAGAATTCTAGAATTTTCCATTTAAATAATCGTTAAAATCTATGCGTTGATTTGTAATTGCACACATGCAATTATCAATTAATCTCTTTTAAATTACAAATTTGAAAAAAACCAGCATTGTGTGATTAATGCACACCTTATGTTTGACTAAAACAGCAACTCATAAATCCACAATTTTTTTTTAATTGCGCATTAATTTTTTATTAAATCCATAAAAACAAAAAAAAAACATATTTCTTACCAGCTTATAGCACTGGCACCTCTATGTCTAGGTAATATCGACGGATGATAACAAATGCTTTTGTAAACCGGATGATTGATAACATCCATTGGTATAAATTGAGTGCAAAAAGGTAAGACATTGAGATCGACTTCAATGCTGCGATAAAGTTCCAGAACCTCGGGTAGAGGTACGCCTTTGCTGCGCCAAGCTTTGATCTTGAAAACTGGTGTATTGTTTGCCTTGGCCGTGATTGCTGTAATATGTGTATTATTATTACGTGTTATTGATTTTTTTTTTAATTAAGATATAATGTATAGTGTCATTGTAATAAATGACACTTTTGTTTTACTTGAGGATTAGTATAAATGTTAAAAATAATAATTATAACTATGACGAGCAATTTAATTATCAATATGTTGAAATTTTTTTTTAAAAAAACAGTATCTTATCATTTTTGATTTGTAAACATTTTCTACACGGAATAGTTTTGAAAAAGGTTTGACGCAATAAGACGTAATATTGAAAATGTGATATATTACATTATATTTTATCAATTTGGCATTGATAAATGACGAGGCGCTCTATACTTGAAATTTTATTACTTGGATTATTTGGAAATTTTAAAAGTGATAGCAAAGATGACTACGTCATTTATAGAGAAAAATAAAAAAAGTTTATTCACAACAATGATCAGACAATCTATATTACGTTTGATATTATACTTGGAACGTTTTAAAATAACTTTATAATCAGCAGGATGATCTTTTTTTTTTCTTTAGAAAGACAGATTTCTCATCGTCATCCTTACACCGTCAAATTAACTGATTAACCAACTCTTTTTAGCAAAATCATCTCAACTTTTTCTAATTATACATCGTGAGAAAATAATATAAAGAAAAAAAAATATACTATACAAATATACGAGATATCTTATCTCTCTTTCCAGCAATATTCAAGGAAGTAATAGTATTTCTCATGATTATCAAAATTATGCCAGCTATATCAAATTATACAATAGAGAAAAGAAAGAAAAGAGTTGAATAAATTATTACTTACCCAATGGATCTTCACGATTATTTTTATCTGGTATTGTAAAAACTCCGGTTATTTCGTGTCCATTTTTCTTTAACAAGTTATACACCTCAGCTGCAAAGTTGCTTTGACCGATTATGGCAACTCGTAGTTTACCCATTGTTACTGGCTGTAGACAGAGACATAAGAAGTTGTTTCAACTTGATTAGTTGTTAGAAAGTATAGGGAAATGAGTCTTTGTTAAGCTTGTAAAGTTGAAAATGTAATTTTTTTTAATTATGAAAGATTTTTTTATTAATTGATTTTATTATTTTAGTTATTGGCAGATAACAAAAAAAAAAATAATTGATGTTTTAATTAAAAATTTTCAAATAAATTATATAAAAATTATTTTTAAAAAAATTTTAAAGACAATTTTAAAAATTTAAAAATAAATCTAAGCAGTACTTATATTACCATACTAATTTGATAGAATTAGAGAGAGAGTAATATGCAACCAAGACATGCTAAACCTGTACACAAGCCAAAAGTGAAAGGTATACTATACTTAAAATAAAGTTACGAAAGTCAATCTATTGGAAAAACCAAAATTAAAATGAGAAATTATAACTTTTTTAAAAAAAAACACAATATATCATCAGTACACGTGTTATTTACATGTTTTTATTATTTTTAAATTTTAAATTATGCAAGATAATAT